>OY987257.1:51297003-51393749 GCA_963920725.1 Rhamphomyia laevipes
TATCTGCATCATTTAACCTGGGCACGAGTGAACCGTAAAAGTGAAAAAGTTAATTTGTAATTGCAACATTGGATAATAATGTCTTATATAACATTTTAACAGATTGAATTATTTATATATTTGCGAAAAATTACCAATTTACATAAAGAAATGGAAACTTATTAACAAGTTTTTTTTGGATTATCTAAAAATTAGTGTTGAAAATTCATATTTATTGACACATAGTATACTAATTTAATTCACTCGTTTTACTTGAAGTGGAAAAATATATTGGCAATAGATAATAGATGGCACTTGGCACCACATTATTATAACACTTAACACAACATATTACAACAAAATCCAATAAATATTTGATTGAAAGTATTTAAGTAATTCAAAAATACTGGAGGATCTTAAATGGGTAGAAGCACTGGCGGTAAATGTCCCTCACCAAAATTATTTGACATTATTGGAATATTTTATGAAACATAATTGTATTAAGTCGTCAATGCATCTGACTTTTCAATTGCGACGGAATTAGCTCTTTTACATTGCTGCACATTACAAACATTGATCGTTCGATTCGCATTGATGAAGAATACCAATAAGGAATTTTCGGTTTTGAAATTGTGATATGCAACTCAACTCATCATAACTTATATAAATAGAAATAAAAAACCATTTTTTCACTGCCATCCCGGATAATTAATTCCTAACTCCGACAGTGTTCATAAAATTAAATTTTGAAATTAAATCGAAAATTAGAGCATATTTAATATCTATGGTCAGTTACAAATTTATATTGATTTAATCAACTCGGCAAGAAACCACAAATAATTATTATTATTTTGGCTTTATTTACAATTAATTTGAATTTACAAAACGAAACTTTTACTTTTATTGAAAATTATAATACAAATTTAACAAATTATTTATTATTTAATACAAAATTTTATTATTATTATTTGTTTAATGGGAGCGTAGTTATAAAATATTCGATATTATTTGTTATAATAGCAATTCAGAAAAACGAAAATTTCATAATAATCATAAAAATATGAAAAATGTTTAATGAAGTTTAATCTATTTAATCTTTAGTAATTGATTTTTTATTACGTGTCTGTAGCAATTTTCCAATAAACAACTTTGTAGCAAAAAACATTACAAATTATGATCACTAAAAATAGATTATTATTAAAAAAAAAAACTTTAACACTGAAATCAAACAAACCGAAGCATTACTACATTAATCACTTGTATTGTATTGTAGTGATTTGCGAAATTTTTAATCGATTTTTAAATTTTTATCTTTTAATTAACTATTTATATATTAGAAAAATAATTTATATTTATTATGAAATTTTTGATATTATGAAATTAAGTTCATATTTATAAATTATGTGCAAATATTTATTACTACTGAACGTTTCTACGGAATTCAGATATCAACAAAATTGACAGTAGAAATTTAGTTTGGTTTATATATACTAGAAATGGTAAATTAGGTTTTTATTAAGAATGGTAAATTAGGTTTTTAAGTTAAATTCTGACAGTTCAACTTGATTAACAATGAAATAGATGGAATAAAACTGGAATTAATGTACCGCAACCGTCACAGTGGCGTTGACAGCTGTGTAAAATACAAAGCTTGTTTACGTAAGCAATTAAAGGAACAAATTACTTATTTTAAATTAAATTTTTTACTTTGAAAAGTTCCTTTCAATGCGGACAATGTAATTTAACTCTTTGAACTCTTTTGGGAAATCTATTTATTAGAATTTGAGAGGAAAATATTTTGAATATGATTTTTATGGACCAATATATGAAAACGATAATTTAGAGAAGAAGCTCCAATCAGAAAATCTACGATAATATGTAGAACGGTAGAACCAAGCGTAATTGGCAACATTCGTTATAAAAAAATCTTCTCTGAGCGATTATTTAATTAAAGTGTGGTATAAATATAGAAGTTAGGACCCTGTCAAGCTATTATCTAATATTTTTTATAAAAGATCCATACTTTCTAAGCTATTAATCACTGATAATATTAAGCTTAAGCTATAAGAAATAAATATCGGCCTTTTATAATTGATTTAACCTTGTGCAGGTTTAAAAGTATAATTGAGTTCTATAGTAGAAATAAAGAAACAATTAGGGCACACTGGATAATATTTCATTGAATATATTGGAATATCAAGAGTATTTCAAGAGTTGATGACATAAATCGGGATAATTATGATACGAAAGAATTGTAATGCTATATAGCCCTATATAATGATGACATTTTCATTTTAATATTATTACAATAATATTTTACAATCACTCTTTAAAGTGATTAAAGCAAGAACAAAACTATACAATTTTTCACCTGACTATCTTGATAGCATTGTCGTCAATTATTTTATTAGCTTAGCCTGATTAAGTAAAATTAGTATTTATGACCGGATCTGCCAAGACAATAATATTAAAAAAAAAATATGAATAACACGCAAATATTAGGAGGTTTTTGTGTGAACAAATATTTTTAATACTTCATCAAAGAAATTTGACTGAACACTGAACCTTCATAGAGGTCGTTATAAGTACCATTATTAATTCAATTTTTCTGAATAGATGATGGCAACAAATATTGCTTAAATAAATATATCTTCAAAAGATATGAAAGTAAGAAATAATAAAAAAAAAATATTGAAATATTATGATAATAAAAGATACAAATTTTTCTGATTTTGCATTTTAATTGAAAAATTAATTATATTTTCCATATGTAAATTCTCACTTTCATAAATAATAAATAAAAATAATGACAAAAATAAAATGTACAGAGAAATCGAAATTTACAAAAATGAAATAAAATAATTAAAATTATTATAAACTTCTTAAATTGAAAAGTGTTGACCTAAATTTTAATTTACAATGTCATTGTCAAATTTACAAATTTTCTTTAAAATAAAATTTTATGTTTAGTTATCCTATTCAAAATTATATTCATGGTCATTGAATTGAACAAATTTTTATTATAAAATCATAATAAGAAATCATTTTTATAATTCACGGCTTTTGATAACCTCTACAAAATATAAAAAACTACTTAACTGTACGAACTTTACTCTGCTCTGTTTCTTTATTAAATTCTAAAGAAATTGAGGCACAGCAAAATTATATTAGCGTTATTCAAACAAATTTAGATTATGCTTAAAACATAATAAATTTGCATGGATCATAAATTAAGTTACAATTAACAGAAAGACCGGTCAGTTAATGTTAAATAAAGTTTTGAACAGTGAAAATTATTTAGGTATTTTTGGGGAAATCTTCATGCTTAGAGGTGACAAAAATTTCCATTTCAGTAATTTTGTTAATACAGATTTTTAATAGGTGAAAGGGTATTAGAACTGTCAAATTCAATTGAGATAATGCAATTTTTGTTATAGGTCCATTATACAATTCCCATGAATTATAATTTGGAAGAGTTTAAAAGGAATGTAAACCATTTCCTGCTGTTAACCCCAGTCTCTGCATCTAATTCCTTACAAATCCTAAACTCCCATTCCTCCCCATAGCCAAAAACTACGTATTCATAGTTAAGGGAAAATGTTCTCATTATTTAGATATTTGTAAAAACTAAAAGATTTTACCTATTTTGCAAGGAATTCTGACAGGACAATTGTCTAATTATAAAAATCGCTAAAAGTGTATTTACATTATCAGACTTTTCCTAAAGATTTTAAGTAATTTTTTGTATTATGAAAAATCGTACAGTGCAAAAGTAAAAAAAAAACTATTTTTTCATATAACATCTAATATTTTATGAAAAATCTGACAGTATGAATTTTCATAAGATTGTTTATGAAACTTTTATGACAGATAAAAAAGTTTTATGAAAAGACTGATAATCTTAATACATTTTAAGATACTCTAGTTCAAAAGGAAATTGACGTGGATGAGTTTTGTAACTTATTAGAGCAGTATACAAAAAAAGTTACAAAAATGTGACTGTTCAAGGTGGACTGTTCTGACTGGATTTATTCTCTAGGTTCTAGGCTATATATAATTCTAAGCTATTGCTGTAGATATAAGTGCACGAACAGAGTGACGCTATGAGCGGTGCTGGAAGCTATACTGTAGTGTATTTTTATATAAAAAGCAACAACAACCACACTACAGCACAGCTTCCAGCACCGCTGATAGCGTCACTCTGTTCGTTTTCAACGGATTATAAGAATCCGAAATCATTAGTCATTAAGAAATAAGGAAGCAGCTTCAGATTCAGTAATAATTAATTATATAATAATAATACATAGATAGTGATATTAGGCTGTAGCGAGCGAGCACTATAATGTACGGTTTTAACAAAATTAATAATTAAATTAAAAATTGTAAATAAATAGAAAATTTCCAAATTTTCTTTTCAATTTTTTATATTACTATTTTGAACTTCTGGTAACCTCCATTTAAAAAGTTAACATTAATCTCGTTTTGTAATGCTACCGACAAATTTATTATTATATTTTTAATTCTTTTTGACTCTTTTTTTATGATAAAATTAGCCTTTGCCATTTACAAACATTTCTCTATATAATTTCATTAAACAATTATCAACAATTATTTTTCTTTTGCTTTAATTATTCACTAATTGTTTAATTTTAAATTTCATTTAATTTTATTTATTAAGAAAAACAACGATAATTTTTTTTTTAAGCGGATTTCACAAAGTATGACAACTTCAACTAATTCTGATTCTTTTTAGCGTGAAAAAAATATATTTTCTTAAACAATTTTTGTTTTTATTTTTATAGTTTTATATTTTATTTACTTACCCCCAATAGTGAAAGGAAAAATTTTCTTGTCCGTCATAATTTTTAATGACCAACTTTTTTATATATTTCATTGAAATTTCTGTGTTTTTAGAACAAGAACAAAAAAAAAATTTTATTATATAAAATTTTCCATTTACTTTTAATTACTTTTGACATTCAAAAATCATTTTATTATTTAAAATTTAAAAATTCTTTTTGACAGATCAATAAATTATAGAACTGTGTTTCATGGATGAAGAGAAATTGTTAATTTGCTTAAATTTTTGTTTATAGTAATAATTGCAAATTGATTCAAAATAAAAATTATGAAAAATTAAAGAAATTTGTGGTTTCTTCGTTATTAGTTTCGTTATTAGTACAGTATTTTAATTCAAATTAAAAATACTAAAATAAAAATCGGTAATTTATGACACAAATATTGATAGAAATGTGAACTAAAAAGAAAGAAATTTGTATTCTAGTTAATACAATATCAGAGCTAGTTAAATAATTAGAATAATCCTAATGAGTAACAAAATTACAAAAATTATTAACAGAGTCAGAGGAAATTTTTATGACCTAGCACGACCGAGCGACAATCTTTCATCTGACCTGTGTCGCTCAAGAACCCATCTAACGAAATGAAACTGCTAGCAATCAACCAACTTGAAACCTGTCTGCAAGTCTGCTAACAACGAACCAACTTGAAACCTGTCTGTACAGTTTGATTATTTCTGGTCGTACCCAGAGTTTATTTCATTTTTCGTTGCCAAACTTGTTTTCGGTCGTTTTCACTCGTTTGTTTCTTTCAAACAATGACTTCTTAAGATTTTTTGATAAAAGTTTACTCGCTTTTAGCAAAATTAAACTTCATACTGTTAAAAATTACCGAACAAAATTATAAATTTGTTATAGTGCTAAAATACTGTCGAATCTGGCTCGGATGAAATAGAAACTTTTTTTGAGAATGTGAAGTTATATTGCCCGGAAAACCTTAACAAAATTGTGTAAAGAATTTGTAACTCCCTCAATAGACTAAGCAAAACCATTTATCGAGTAACCTTTATATCAACCGACTCTAAATTACTAGGATAGATAATACAATAGATATTCGTAGTGCAGAAAGGACATCTGAAATAAAGAAAGCTTTCAAACTATTTTGATTTTTAGAATTATATAAAAATCGATTTTACTGCATTTAAGAACTTTTTCGATTTACTGCATTTAAGAACGTTTCACACAAAATATTCATAATATTTATAATTCCTATCGTTTTGTAGCAGACACAAAATAATTTTCCAACCGTTTTTGAAATTTCGAATTCGCTTGTATATTTTAAAGCTTAACACTCGACACAGTCTAACGACACCGTAACACAAGACTTTTTGTATACTGAGACTTTTCTATGATTAAATTTCAGTATCTAATATAAATATAATACTATATTTAAAAAACAAGTTTAAACACTTTACCGGTTGTTATAGAGTATAGACTGTCGTCGTGCTAAATTCTTTAATTCATGATTATATTAGGTATATATAGATAGTTTGAAGTAAATATATACAATTATTTAGTCTGCAATTCCAAAATTAAAATCAATACGATAACATAAAACAAACAACGATTAATAATAATAAAAAAATTGTCAGATTTGTTCGGTAAGAGAGTATACGTTACGTTACGTACATAAAATTATTGTATTTATATGCCCAAAAAATAAAATGTACTATTAAAAACCATATTTCATTTATAAAGTGAGATTTTAATTTTTATAAAGTTTTTTATTTTTGACAAGTTTCAATTTTACACGCTTACAAAAAGGTAAAAGCGCATATAAATTTATTTAACATTTACTAGCTTGTTTTCTATGGTTATTTTAGAAAAATCTTGCCAAAGGCAAAATAAAAAATTTCTTTTAAAAAAATATTTGAAATTATACTAGATTTTAAAATGGAATTTATGATATCTAAATATAGAAATAGACAAACAATTTTGAAAAAAAAATGTGCAGACATTTAAATCATTTTTATATTTATTTATATTATTTCTAAAAAACAAAATTAATATAAAAATTGATAACTGGTAAAACTTGTAACAATGACAGTTTTGTAGCCTTATGGCAATGAAAATAATAAAAAACATAAAAAATTTAGATATTATTTCTTTATGTATATTTAATATTTGAGAGAAAGATATTTTTTGAACCTACTAGCATACTTTTAATTAGTTACTTTCCAGAGGAACGTAAAAAGTGTTTATTATTTTAAAAAAAAAAAAATTGGGAAGCTTTTTAACTTATATTAACTTCTGTTGTTTTTTGTTTTACCAAATACGGATAGATAGTTAAGTCACTGTTAGTTTAGGCTACTGTTAGGCAATCACAAAATGTTCACAGTATCCACTGTGAATATGGTACATCGATACCTACCCAAACCTCTTTAAATTTATTTACTTTAGTTTGAAAAGACGTGTCACTCGCTGATACCCGTTTTGGTAACACCATAGGCATTTCATTTTACAACTACTGTTTTAAAATGGTCTCCATTACGAATTTCAGGATATCCATGATGACGATTTTTGCAGCTTCCTGTAAACTATCGAAATTATGATTCCCTAGTATTTTTATGCTGCTCCTGTTAAGACTTTAGAGTAAACAGAGCATCTGCACTAAATATTGTAATTCCGAAATGACTTTATACAAATGTCCACTTGAACTATCATCGGAACACTTCTTATGAGTCTTAGATTCCTAATGAAGAACTTCATATCAGAAAATTTTGATACTCTATCTACAAAGAGAAGGTACCAAACCAACGCTTCTAAATAAATATTAAATGGAAGACCTATTAACATTCCCGATTATATATGCAAACTTTACAATGAGATAATTAACCTTCGCGCACTGAAAATATTTATTATTGCTAGACAAAAATTGCAATAGGGTCAGAGCTATGGTAACCTACTGTCAGTTGTTAATTTTTGAAACTTTACATTGTACAATTTCAAATTTTGTTCTCTGTAAAATGTAACTTTTATGGCTTCGTGGGTTATATGGTCTCAGTCTTGTTCTAGCATTATAAAATTAATTTTTTAAAAAAAAATATAAATTTTATTCACTTTCTAATATTCATAAATAGCATTTAGTTTCTTTCTGGACAGCAATCGTCAAAATTCTAGATAACTTTAAAATCAGATCCTAACAAAAAATTGCATAGAATTTTACATAAAATAATAACATAATTTTTAATTTGAATTCAACTCAAATTTATCATAAAAATTCCAAAAAAAAATATAATAAAAATAAAATTATAATTGTAATTTTAAGCATAAATAATTTTGTTAGATATGAAAACTAGGTCAATTGGACACGGTTTTTAGTTTATTCAGTTACCATTTCAAAATATAATTTCTTTTATTTTTTATATTTTTTATTATTATTTATTTTTGTTTCAAATTATCAAGTTTATATCATAATTTTAAAATTTTTGTTTTTATTATTTATTTATTATTGATGATGATGACCCACCACAGATTTTGTTGTGTCTCATTAAAATTCGCCAATGTAAGTATAAATGATGAACCCCTCAGGCATGGAAAAAAAAATCATTATTTATCATTTGATGTTATATTGAAAGTGTATTCTTTCTATCACCTAAACATATTTTTTTTTTGTAATTAAAAGCAAAACTAAAATTTTGTGGTGTAAAATGTTTAAATATTTGTTAAAATATTATTAGTTCTGGTTTAGTTAGTTTTTGGATAAGTTCAAATTAAAAACTTTCCATTTGAAGTTATTGTCAGAAATGATAGATAGTTAGTGAGAGTCAAATGATTCATGAAGTTATACACATTTCCGGATTAGATTGTACTGTAAAAATCAGAGGTATGAATAATTTTTAATGTTAATAATGTTTTGTTATGCTCATAGAAGCTGGTTATGTCAAAATTAATATTCTAATATCGTGAAGTAAATGATTTTTTTTTAATATTTTGGATAAAATTAGGTGTTTTAATTCCCCGCCATCATTAAACGAAGATAGAAACTTTTGAAGATATAAAGTTTAATCCTTGTTAATTATCTTAATCAAATTAACAACAATAGCCTAATTCTAATATTATTAAGATTGACTGGACTGACAGAAAGTGAATGTACAACTTTTATAGCATTAGCATATTTAACACCAATGCTAAGACAGTTCACATTTGAAAATGTTCTTAATCGCACGGAACATTTTCAGAATATTCTGATCCAAATAAGAAATTAAATAAAAGAAAGAGATTGAATAGGGCAGACACAACAATTGTTGGGTCTTAGTGGATTGATCAGAAGATTCGAATATGGGATTATGAAAAATCAATATTACCCACTGGCAATACATTGAACAAATACGAGACTGTTAATAATAGTTGATAAAAGTTAATAGATTTTTCCCAGAAATCAGTAATTATTTTGATGAATCAGTAATTAACCCGCAAGGAACTAAATAAACCTAAATAAGTAACTGATAAGTAACTTGTAAATTATCTGAATAATAATTTAATTAGATTATAAATAATTTATGAAAAAACAGAGAGCTCTCAATAACCGCAACACATTTATATCAACTTTAAAAATTTAGCATGAACAATAAAAAAATCTGTTTTTTAAGATCTTTCAATAATAATTTTTCTTTGAATTTTGAATTGTATATAATACGAAGAGATCCCAAGACAAGAAACAATTTATTCAAGTGACCTTCACCCTTAACCCAAATTACTTATATAAAATAAAAATTATATATAAAATTTATACGCATTTTTTAAACCGCAGACAAAATAAATTGCCATGTTGTCATTAAATATATAATTTTACCTTACAGCAATAAAATTATTATTATTTATTTACAAAAAAAAAAAATACTAAAAAAATGAAATACGTGCAGCAATTTTGCCTAAAGGTGGCATTATAACAAAATAATTTAAAATAAAGTTTCTTTTATTGTTGAGAAAATTATTTTTATATTTATCAAAAAGGAATAGAAATTAGCCTGAAAAGATCAAATTTAAATTTTGACTGAATGGAATTGAATGGAAATGACTTGAACAGAAATTCGGTCTGATTTCAGGTAATCTATCATTTCATCGACCAATCTTACCAGGAAATGAACTTACTACATAATGAAACTGGCCGAATTTGCACGGTTTTTAGATAGTGGAATTGTCAATGGCATTGGATTTAAACGTCAACGACTTAGGATTAGCTGGCGCCAGCGCTGTCTTCGTTGAGACACTAGGGTTTTACAGTGGTATCACTAAGCAGATAGTAGTGATACAAACAGTGTTAAATTGTATAAGCCAGAGGCTCTATTACAACTACAAAATCATAAAAATATTGTTTAATTTTACATAGTAATGAAGTTTAATACCAAAAAAATTGATATTATTACTTGATAAAATTTGAAATTTTGCAATTTTAAATAAATTGCAAATAATTTTGGAAAAAAAAAATTCAACTTTTTATAAAATGCTTACTTGCATTTTCTATTTAAGAAAAAAATATTAGATTTTCTTTTGTACATTTACGAAACAATACATGAACACCTACAAGGTATATAAATCTATTTACTTATATAAAGAAATATAATTTCATGATCCCAAAATAATTGCTGACTTTCGATATTCGTCCTATAAGTGTTTTTTATATCGAAATTGTAAGTTAATTTAAAAATATAATACAAAAAGTTTCATTTATTGAATAAAAATCCAATTTTAATTTTTAATTGTTATATTTTAAATGTTATTTATCTTATGCCCACCCACAGGATAACCACCCACAAGTTTAGAGCAGATGTTATTTTTGTGATTTTAAATAAGTTTTGTGGTTCACGGAATACACTCCTTGCTTTATGACGGAACCGGAAATACTGTTGCACTGTTCCAGAAAAAAAACAACATCGGTCGATCTTGGCGGATAAGCACAAAACCTGTTTCTGATGAATTTGTATACATGGATATGTACTCGAATGGTTGCAGAGTATTCGATTTTCCAAGCCAACCGAATATTTGACATGGATATGTTGTGACAGAATGTAAATTTCAGAAAACATAGCCCAATAAAAAATTAATTTCAATTTTTATTTACTTTTCCGAGTCTGAAGCTGTATTACTTTCATTTCCTCCTACATTCTTTATTCGACAGTAGAATATTAAAATCAAATATTTAGTTCCACGTGAACTTATCTTGAGTTGCTTCACCGAAATGAAATTGGGTCAATTTTATTAAAGACAATTCCGTAACTCTGACTTTATTAGAGTGTTGTGTTCGAATGAAACACTTCAAAAAAATTACTTTTATTAGCGTGGAAGGGTGGATATTACAATAAATAAAAAAATCAAGATGAATTCCATGTGCACAGTAATATCTCATAATAATTATAATCCGATTTGAATGATTTTTTGGCACACAGCTGATCCGTTTCATGCTTTTTATTATATTAATTTAAATTTTTATGTTTTTCCCAGAGATCTAAAATTGTTACATTCATGAAATGATACATTATTTACAAATGTATTACAAATCGCTGTTTTAACAAACTCCATATTTTGGGCTACTGGGGACTATTCAAAGTTGCAGTAATATTTAAAATTGCTACTACACTGACTTAAATGATTCTTTTATTTACAAATTATATTGAGTCAATGACATTTTGTGGTGGTGATTTCTATTTCAAAATTTATATAGCTTTTATTCCGAGATGTTAATACAGTGTATAAAGAAAATGATCGTTCCATATAACCACTGTATAGATTCTATATCACAAAAATAAAAAACTAGTTATAAACTATTAAATATTTTAAAACTTAAAACAACCACAAAAACCTCCTACAACAATATTAAATGTCGTTAGTTAGTTCAATGCACCGCGTTATTCGATTACATAAAATATGTGCTCTATTACAATTTGCAATTATATGCGAGCGCAGTTTTAGTTGAGCTATACAACATAAAATATTGTCGTACATTTTGCAATATGTTTTTACAAAAAAAAAAAATTGCCAGTTGTTATTTTTTTGGTTATGGTAAAGTTGATCTGACTATTATGGAATTCCCACTTTTTTTTTTGTTTCAAAATAAAATAACTTTTATATTTTCCTGATCGTTTTTATTTTAGTTTTTGCGTATAAATGATAACTTTATTATAAATACAATGGATAAGAATAATTGAATTAGTAATGAAGTATGAAGTAGTCAACAAAGGTCAATCATTTTCCATTATTGAATGCAAAAAGCTTAAACTATATCAATAATTGCACCTAATCGCTGTTACCACTATAGAAAGTTAAAATTACCAAAATTTTATTCAGGAGTTATAGCAATTTCAGATGGAGCCGCGATTGCATAACGAAGGGCGATGAGAACTGTCAAAAAAGATTCATACGATAAATGTATATTGTAAAGAGGTTGAAGAATTTTTGATTGTTTTAATATAATTAATCATATAAAAATAGGATTAAAAGGCCAAAACTATGCAGTGTTTATGGTTGCTCAGCTCGAACTAATAATAATACTTCATTGCATCAAACTTTTACTTTTATAAAAATATGTAATGACAGTTCTCATTCTATTTTCTTGATATGTCTATTTCAAACGCCAGATGCCACTTACTTTAGGAATACATTTAATTTCATTTTAACACTCAGGCGGAAAAATGTTGAATTAATTATTGTAAATTTAGGTTATCAAGTTATCATCAATTGATAATGGATTTAAAACATTTATCAAGGAACCCCACTTCATATATATTTAAATTCCATTATCAAAGAGGAAATTCACAATTAAGGTGTCATACCATAACATCAAACAAAACTTTCGTTGATTGTTTGTTGTGAAGCTATATTATCTGATAAGGAATCTTGTATCCACCCATTTGTCATTGAATAAGTCCATACCATTGAATATTAATGTAAAATAATTATTAACACCATTTTTTTCGACAAAATATATTTTTTTTTATTAAGGAAAAGAATATTTTTCCTGATTAATTTTTCGTAGGCTGTCAATTGTATCATTAATTTACCTTTCAAATAAATGGGTTTTTTTTCTGGCAAAATTTTCAAAATTTTCATTCTTCATAATCTCATAATCATAACAATAAGGGTACGATAAAAATTGTTAATTGTTGATTCGACCTTCCCATGGAATAAATTCAATTAGATAAAGATTTTTTTTTTTCATTTATATAATAAT
The DNA here is from genome assembly GCA_963920725.1 of Rhamphomyia laevipes. Lineage (NCBI taxonomy): Eukaryota > Metazoa > Arthropoda > Insecta > Diptera > Empididae > Rhamphomyia > Rhamphomyia laevipes. Next base: position 51,310,012 of record OY987257.1, read on the forward strand.
TTACCGCATATTTTAATCATAAAAACAAAATACTAAATTAAAATATACTTTAAAAGGTGTGCTAAAATCCAGGTAACAAAAATGTATTTTAAAATTATATAGTTAAAAAGTTCGTAATGAAAATTATAATATATTTTCAAAAATACTGTACAATTTAATTAATGTAAATAATTATTGAATTTGTTTAATAGGTAAAGAGCTTCAAACTAAATATATACTACGAGCGGAGGTGGAATAGACAGAGTGTGATATATCCCGGGTTCTCCAGACCAAACTTGGAAAAGTGCTAACGATTGAGACCATTTGATTACAACAAATGTTTAACTATTAAAATCTTGTGGCAATTCTGCGTTATAAGGAAATTATGGTTCGGAATCCATATAAAAATTACTATGTCCAAATTCCAATAAAATGTCATACGAAATTTTTATAATTGAAGAAACCCTATGTTGACCAGTGCAGTGAACAAGGCAAAATAATAATAATTGGCTCCTACCAACTAAAGTTATCTTTCAGTATTATTTAAAAGTTTCATCAGAAGTAAGAATGTTGTTACCAGATCTTAGTCTATTATAATTATTAAACTTTTAAAAAAAAAAAATGTATTCAATTCTAGCTTTTTTAATTTCCTAGAATTTCCAATTGGTTTATTATTTGTAATTTTATTTAAAATAAATAAAATTACAAAAATATATTCAAATTATTTGTTAAAAACAAAATTTAAATTTTTATTTAAATTGAATTTTATTAATTGTATTATTAAATTCTAACGAAATATTCAAAAATAATTAACATCTTTCAAATCGTAGAATACAGAAATGTCAAAATTCGTGTTGCCAATACGTAAAAATTCTTGAGTGGTATTACTATAACGTAATGTCTTTTACATATTTAGTTCAATAAATTTATTATAATTATACGAATATTGTGCAGATTTTATCATAAAAATGATTACATCTTAAATTTTCAAAGATTTATTAATAAAAAAAATAATATATTTTTTTTTTTTTTTTGAAAATAACCTTGAACAATGCAAACAATCAAATCATCACCCTATTATATAATTTTATTAAGAAAACTGTATAATAAATATATAATTAAAATTATTGTTTATAAGATGTTATTTTTTAATACCAAATTAGTTTTAATGAGTGTTAATCAAAAATTTGATGTGACCAACATCTTTAACACTTTAACATTCCGAACCTAATAGTTTTGAAAATAGGTAAAATATTGAAAGAAATCTTTTAGCTATCATATTTTTTTGATTGTAACAATTTTATGTCAAAATTATGTTGAATATTATTGATAGCACATTTAAATTGATAGTCAGGCTGACAGAACGGCCAAAAAAGAAATAAAGGTCTCATTCTGGGAGAACCATATACTAACAAACTCTGAAAGTACAATTATGAAATCCTTCCACTTACTAGAATACCTACACTCACAATTATTTATTCATAAGTGGTACCGGTATGTACCACCCAGTGTGGGCTATGTGAAACTCTACTGCTACTCCAGCCTATCATGAATATTGCCATTATCGTTTTAACTAACTCAAATTTCCTTTGTAGGATTATCCATTTATTTCATTGTAGTGACTTAAAATTTATTTCCTTGTAGTGGACTTACATTTACTTGTAGTGGCTTATATATTCTATCCATTGATGCATTCAAACAGAAACTCACATTTTAAAGATGCATGTTTGAAATATAATTTCGGGAGACCTCAAATTTGTTTTAAATGTTTTTCTCCGTACTATTGAGTTCGGGCAGTGAATCAAACATTTTATAATGACCGAAAATAATTATTTCTTTCATGGGTTTAATTATGTGCGCTATGAAATCCGGATTTGGCAAAAAAATTATTTACTAAGGAATTCCAATTTATAATAATTTTATGTTGTTGGTTTTTATTTATGTTTTGTTTATTTATTCTGATGTCGTGATTTTGGTTTGAATTCTTTTAATAAACATAATTGTAACGGACTTGGTAAATGAGTTTCTATGTTTTTTTTGGAACATCATTTCACGTGAATTAAATTTTAATTCATTAATTAATTCAATAAAATTTATTTATTATTTATTTATTTTTTCAATGATACTAAACTATTCATGTAAAAAAAAAAATTAAGGTATTTTTATTTTATGCTATTATTCAATAAAATTTTTGTTATTTTTATTTAATTAAAATTTTATGTTGATTGGTCATAACTTGCGGGTATATCAATTTTTTTTTTAATTTTACATAAAAAACAAAAATTGGCAAATAAAAAATGTTTAATCGTGATTTGTTATGATCTCACCAAATTAATACTTTGCATGATTTAAAGTTATTACAATTTAATTATTTTGATACTCTTGAACTATTTTCTAATATATAATTAAAATTTACTTTATATAAAAAATTAAATTTGAAAAAATAAATATTAAAATTAAAATTTTTGTAATTTTGTATAATTGACAAAATAATTGTTAACATTAAAAAATTAGCATTCACTTTTAATTATTATATTGATGAACTGATTAATTAATAATTTTAGGTTGATAAACCTGGGAATATGTGAAAAAGTAGTGTATAAGTCGATAATAGACACGAGCGGCCTATATGGAACCTGTAATAACACACGTGCAAGAATAGTGTATCTCGAATATATCAAATAAACAAAAATTAATTTATAAATTAGAAAAATTGCTCTAAGTATATAATTAGAAGAAAGTAGTAACAAATTTATTAATTAATACGTCTGTAATAGGTCATTTATTTGTGCAATTGGTGGTTATGACAAAAAAGAGACTAAAACCTGGGCTACATTGTTTCGATCGGTTCAGTTTCGATTCGTTTCGAAAAGTTCAAATTTGACGTCTCCATATATTTTATATGGGAAATCGATTGAGTGGACACATAGGTCGAATCGGAACAAATCGAATCGAAAGAGTTTGGAACGATTAGACTTTTGCAAATCCAAACTGAAGGAAATGTCAAGAGAAATGAAATTTGACTGTTTCAAAAATAACAAAAACAAAATATATAATCGATTGCGATCGGTACCTATGCGTTCAGTCTACTTAACCGTCGAATGAAATCGAATCGAATTGAAACTGAACTGAACTGATAGGAACAATGTAGTCCAGGCTTAAAACTATAGCTAAATATTAACATTATGAGTATATTAAAATTTAGAAGAAGTCATTTATTCAGATACGTATACGTCATTTTTATAATCACGTTATTATTTTTGAAATTCACTATTCAACTCCTACCGAACCGATCGAATATTTTGATTATATCTTCAGCTTGTGATAACGCAAATTGTTAAATTAAGGTTTTAAAAACAATTTCTTATACAAATTATATTTCCAGTTGAAAAACATTGTAAATCGCTTTCTATGTGAATACATAATTAAGTTATACTATATTTTGACATACGTTAAAATGCTTTTTAGCACATCTACAACAATTAATAACAAGGTAACTACGTATTTAGTAAATTCACGAAATTGATTTAAACAATTTTTATTTTTCGAACCGAACTTTCAATTACAATACTTGATTCCATAACTCCTCATAAAAACATTATTTCGCCAATATCTCTCAGCACACAATAATAGCTCATCAGTGTAATAATTTGCAAAAATTTTATAGTTTATCGTTTATGTCACGTTTCCATATCAAAGAATTTATTTATTTATACATTTATGCATTCAAAGTTTTCTTTATTTGTTACACTAAATATACCTTGAATGATTTCTTGAATATGAAAAAATTATTTGCGATTGTCGTCGGAGGACAAACACCTGAAAATCAAATTATTCATAATAATGGGAAAATACCAAGGTTTCTGCTGATAATATTTATGAGTAATATATTTTCTATACATAATAATATAATAATAGGCCAGCATTGAACGCAATGGCATTTTAATTTATAAATATTATATTAAAGTCTAATTAAAGTTCTTCATTTTTCCAATTATTATTATTATTAAATCTAAACCAAATAATAATTTTTAATATAGTTGGGTATAATTATGAACAATAACTCACCTTGTAAGAAGTGAATGGTTTGAATTCATTTGTAAAAAATATCCAAATATAATTTTCGTCATTTATCTATAAAAAAAAAGGAAAAAAAATATTATATTAAAAAATGAATTAAATTAATAAATTAATTTTTATTATGGAGTTGATATTATAACATAATTTAGATTTAGACTGGGTTTATGTAGAAGATTATATCATTAATTTTATAATTTTTATTCATTTAATCATTTTTTTTTTAAATCTTTAAAGGCTGATTTACAATTGATTCTCATGAGTTGCGACTTATTTTATACTACAGTTTCTTAATTAATCAGAAAACTTGAAAGTTTATCTGCAGCTATAAGGAAAACTTGTAAAATAGATTTCTGTAAAAAAAAGGAATTGAAGTGACATAATTATCCACAGAAGGGAAAGGGATACACTTGGCAGGTAGCAGGTACGAATTCAAACCTTGGCGATCTAACGTTTTAAACGAACTACAGAATTGGTACGGTTTTTAAAACGAGGTGGATCTATCTTAGCTAAGCTACCTGGTCACGTGAGTAACAACATTCGACAACAAGTCGAAAAATTAAAAATGTTCTTATTATGACAACGCTGTTACCAAAAAAATTTGAACTATAAAAAGCTATTTTGTTTGTAATAAGCGACTCAGTTTTTTTTAAACACTTGAATTTAGGGAATATTATTTATAAATTGGCATTAACGTATTTATAAATTAGTTACGTTAATTAATTGGGAAAATAAGCTTTTTTCCGAACACTTTATTAAAATAGAGCCATCTATTGGTAAACCAATGCAAAATGCTTATAAATGTTAGTGCTCCATAGCTTTCAATTATTTAAAGTCCAAGCGTTTTCAGGTTTTTTAAATTTTTCACTTTTAGAAAATGAAATAGTTTCATACAAGATTTTAGTGCGATAAAGAGAGATAAAATACAAGTTTCAAGAAGTACAATTTTTTTGAACTTTTTGTTGAATGTAGCTGAGCCTTTAATATTTATACTGTTTAGATTTAGAATATAAATAGAAAAAAATGAGGGGTTGGGTAAATGGCAAACCATAATTTTAAAGTACGGTCTTAATTTCACTTTGTAAATCAATTTTCCTGAAACTCCTTTATAATTGTTTGAATCGAATTACAAGGACATTTAATTTTAAAATTATTTGACAGTATTTTTTAAATATAACTCATTTTCTTATTATACATAAATTTAATTTAGCATATTTGTAAATTGATCAATTTAATGTTAGAGCGTTTTAAAAAACATATTGTCATTTAAATGTCGATTATATAAATAACTAATTTAACACTAATCATTATAAATAAATAAAAAATGTATCATTTTTGTGTGAACTATAAATAATAATAATAAATTTTAAAAATAAAAATCTTCTGAAAAGAGTGCAATAAAAATATTTCAAAAAAAAAATAATCATAAATTTATGTTTATTTATATTTCATTTTTATAAAAGAAAATCATTAAAAATAGACTCGTGCACAAAACATAATTTTATCATATAAAAAAAGATTTCCTCGTTTTTTTTTTTTTTTTTGATATTTTATATTTATTTTAAGAATTTGTCATAATTTATGTTATAATTTCAGATTAAGGTCACATAATTCTATATCAGAAAAATATAACATTAATAAAGAAAAAAAAAATGTTTTTAATATTTAGTTTTAATAGCTTGATTTGATCACATATTTTAGTAGTAAACGTTTATTTAGAAAGTATAAAATATTTAAATTATATTATTATAAAGATTATACCTATAAATTTTGTTAATTTTCAACAAATGTTTATTATGATATACATAATTTATCGAATTAATAATTTATATTATAATATATACAGGGTGTCCCGAGAAGTAATGTCAAGCCGAAGCTAGAGGACCTCAAGGCCTATCAAAATCACACTTATATTTTAGGAGCTATATATATCTTTTTCACGTATAGTATAGAGTAGGGTATTTCAAAATCCACCAGGTGAACACTGTAAATACTACAAAGGAACGTATTATGTACTACACTCTAAATATATGGTGCGTATAATAGAGTAGATTTTGAACTAGGATCGATGTGAACACTTTCGTTTATTAAATATTATTAATACTTTTTTTCGATGGTTTCCGAAACGATTATTTAGATAGAGTAATTACACCAACTTGGAATTCATTCTGAATATATTAGAACTGTATAAACAGCAATAAAGGTTTCAAAAGTTCATTCGATAAGTAAAAGTTAAAAACTATAATATTATAAAACTTAAAGAATATTTTTGAAATATTCTTTAAGGTTTGCTTCCGCTAGAACTGTTAGTTAATATTTTATACGTTTTTCTAATCATAATTTTAACTTGATTTTTATGATTATGAATTCTTTATTAGCAATCATTATTAATATTGCTGTACTATAGCCGGGATATCCGTGATAGCTTTCTATTTGATGTTACAATATTTAACATAACCAGAGTGAACTTTAAATTAATTTAATAATTTAATTATATAATAAAAAAAATATTTTCAAATATTAGTCATTTTAAATTTAAATGCGGTACACAGTACAATAACTCCAATTTGCGGTCGAAGAGATTCTAAATACATTAAACTTTCATTGAGACATAATTTATCTGTAATTTCTGAGGTCGACGCTTGTACTACTTTAATTACTTATATAGAACTAAAAAATCATAAAGCAAAACAGTTTTTTTTTACGACAAACCCTGTAGAAAAGTTTGTAATGTTGACATAAGATGTTTTGCAAAATTTTCTCATTATATTATAAATCTTAATATCTTAAAAGAAGTTTAGTATTTTTTTTTTTTTCAAAAGAATAAATTTGAATTTTTATTTACATTATTGCTTTATAAGTAAGCATAATTTAAAGTTTCAATGTTAGCAAAACAACTTATGTGATTTTAAGTTATTTTGCATTATAATTTGGCATTAATTTATAACATTTTCTATAATGACATAACCTTTGTTTGTATTATCATTCCTGTCACATTAGAATAACATATGGAAAAACTTATTCTCGGAATATAAGGAAATTGTCTATAGATTATAATGCCGTCAATAGGTCAACTTCATCTTCAAAGGTACTTAAAATTACTTTATTCAGCTTTTGACTATTATCTCTAATATTTTAAGTAATTTGTTTTTTAATTCTAGTTATGTAAATATTTTGAAAAATAGAAAACTGTAATACGTAATTAATTCTTCAGTTAATTTAATATTTATTTTAGACACAAATTAAATTTATTTTTATTTACTTTTTATTAAAGCAAATAAAAATTTAAAGAAATATTATTATAAACAGGGTTGTGCAATCAGAATCACTACATCTATCAATTCCTGACTACTATAGAAACATTGTATCATTTTTCGAGATTGCACTAATCAAACAAATCGATATAATTTTAATGTTAAATTTCGTTTGAAGAAGAGTAACTTTATAAGATTAACAAACCGCTGAGAAATATGTTAAAACATCGTATTAAAATTTGAGTTAGAATCGAATTTTTTGAATATATCAGCGATTAGAATTGGGAGTGATAAATATTTTTCAACAAATCTACAACCCTGGATAATAAATTCTATAATTAAACACCAAGTTTTGTAAATAGTTTCTATTTTATTCCCCTCACGAGATGTTTTAGAAATTTTATATGGTAATAAAAAAAATATTTCATTCTTAAATAAATTAGCATTATCCTTTCATTTCTGAGTCATTTTTAACTTTGCATATTTCTGAATGAATCATTAACTTAAAACTGGTTACCGGAAGGATGACGACTTTCAATTATGATTCACTCAAAACAGAAAAATTCGATAATCTTAAGAAAAAAAACCAATAAAAAATTGAAAAATACAAACTTTTTTGAAATCTTATCTTAATTTATTTTTTTGCTTTAAAAATTGTTTGTCAAAAATTCTTTTCAAAATAAATAACCTCATATTAATATAATTCAGGTTTATAAAAAAACAAATCCGGTTTATCTCGTAGAGGCCATAAAAAAAACACATCTTTTTCGACCTTCATTCGATGCATTTTTGTTTTTGTGTCGTTTTTCATTTTTGGTCGCACAAAAAATGATGTAAGAAATTACCATTCTGCCAACCAACAAATAGGAAGAGGGGAAAAATTCGCCTACACATTTTCATTCAAAACCCAGTCCAAAAAGGTGCAATTTTAAAAAAAAATGATTAAAGATTTACATACATAAATATTATAGGGATTAATATTATCGCCGGTTCACCCAAAATATCATTTTGTCATTTTATTACCACACATTATGAGAATTAAGTGGTGAATATAAAATTTGTAATTTTTGATAAAAACTCATAGTGTCACCCATCACCCACCAAAGAATAAATTGATGTTGTTAATTTTATTTAATCTTAAAATATTTGCAAGATGTTTTTTATTCAATTTTAATCACTTTTTGTGGAACAGAACTTAAGAAAGTATAGCTAACTAAGAATTTCGAGGTTTCTAAGCTTAATATATTAAAAATATTGTTAGAATTTATTTAATTTCTTTTTGAATTTTACAAGACTGTACGTGCTCTAATGAATCTGTATAATGAAGAAGTCAAAATCCAACATTCACATTCCAAGAATAAACAATTACGATCCTTCAAATTTAAATTCAAACCTTAATGGGCCAGGGACACACCAAAAGTAAAGCTTGCATTAGAAGAGTATTACTTGAAATTGGAGGCTATATTTGTCCGAAATCTATAGAAAATGTTCTTTTATTCGACTCTAAACTACGTCGATAAACCAAAATAGCAACAATATTGCTATCGTTAATGATAGTGTCACTGAAACTTCAAGGACTGTTAAATGGCCGTTTCAATAATTACAATTAAATCCTATAATACATAAAACTTTGAACTGAACTATGTAGAGTTCAAAGAAATTTTATAACCACAAAACTTAAATCGCAATCGCCAATAAACAAAGCTAGGCAAAAATTACTGAACTAATCACAATTATGAGACATATATATGTATAGATATTTTGTATATATTACAAGAGATGCCGGCAAGGATATTGTCGGTTTCTTTCATTAAACATTTAATCATTCTTGTTTCGTTGTTATTTTTCAACAGTTTTAAATTTCAATATTGAACGCAGAGTACAAATAACCGCAAAATTTAATTTTCTTAAAAAATAATAATAATGTTATGCAAATACGGAAGAAGTAGAAGAGTTCTTTAGCATTAAAAATGTTATTTGTTCCGAAGTCTTTATAAAAGAATCCTTAATTTTTGTTCAACAAAATATATTTTTATATAGTCTTAAAAAAAAAATATATTTTCTTCATATTTTAATATAGTGAAACCTCAGAACCAGCGTTGGCATGAGCATTTTTCAAAACGTATCAGAAAATAAAAAATTTAGTACCAAAATACCGAAAATAGAACCAAAATAAAATAATACCAAAATTAACAGTAGTAAAAGTTTATTTATTCAATGTATTGCAACAAAACCATAAAAAAAAAAAATAACACCATTAAGTTCATCGTGTTAGTTAATAAATTATAAAATAAACCTTAAATTAACAATTCGTTTGTAATATATCATAGCTCTTAATAGTACTATTAATTTTATTTGTGATTAATCCGACGAATAGATATTTTCTGACAAACAACGAACCTTCAGTTTTTCTTTTATTTAGTTATATAAAATTTACAAAGTTATCTTATAAAACTAATTAATTTATTAACGTTTAATTTACTACTATAATATTATATTAAATAATTTATTTTATTATAGGAACAAAACTATAAAAAGAATCACAAAAAATTAACACCATTAATTCAGTCGTGTTAGTTAATTTAAAAAAATAACAATTTTTTAATAATATAGTTCATATTAAAAATTTATCTCAATAACTATTATTATTATCTATCAGTATTATTATTTAAATATTGATTGATATTATCAAAATAATATAACGTTCATATTATAACATTAACTATTGTAAGGCATAAAAAACCACAAAATTTATCATGTTATTTAAAAAACTTTAAATTAATTAATTAAAACTATATTAAATTAATTTTTATTTGAAATTAATACTTTTCTTCATATAAATAGCTCTATTAATCTGAATCACTGTCGGTATCATTATTTAAATTTTGATTTGATGATATTGAATGAATCGTATTCGAAATTTTAAAATTATAGCATTTTGAATTATTATTTTTTAATAAATTTTTAGCTTCCAAAATTGATGATAGCGATTCTATTTTTAATCTATTTCGATTGGCTGTTTTATTTAACGAAAGTGAAGAAAATATTCTTTCAACATTGGCAGAAGAGTGTGAAATGGAAATAACACCTTTTGCAATTCTAGTTATATTTGGAAACAAATATTCATTTAATGTATTTTTAATGTTTCCGACTTTGTTCCAAAAGTCAACTATGGATAAATTTTTCATTTTTTTGACATCATCGCATTCAGAAAGATTTCTGAATTCTTGATTTATTTCCTCAGCTAAGTCGAATTCCTTTTTCGGAAATAAATTTTTCAAAATTGGTAGAATGGAATTTGTATTTCCTGAAACAATTTCTTCTGGTGAAAATTTCGGTATAAAATTAAGAATCATGTTATCTAAATCAATTTTTTTCTTAAAAATTTCACAAAATTCAATGTAAAATGATTTTATGGCGAGTAAAAAAATCTCTCGATTAATTGCTGGAAAATTTTCTGCTAACATATATTCTTCACATTTAACACCGCAGTAAATCTCATTCAATGGCAAATTATTGTCATGAAAATTCATATTTTTTATATTTGTATTGTCTGTGTATTGTTTTTCCATAAAATTTCTTGAAATTTGATTAAATAAAAATCGCATCTTTGAAATATATAAGTGCACTTTAACGTGCTCAGATTGCATTTCTATATTAACTTGGTTAATTATATTTAATATGTAAGCCAAAAATATAAAATAAATTTTAACATTTGGATCTGATAAAGCATCTGCAATTTTTTTTATTGTGCTGCTATTAGAATTTTGCTCGAAATTTTGCAAATTAAAATAATATTGAAGCGGAATCCATTGCTCTAAGAGGCGATCTAAAACTTGTTTTCGTGAAAGCCATCTTGTTGCACTTAATCTTAGTATTGAATGTAATGGAGCTCCAAAATATTCTTGAAATTCACAAAATTTTTCCTTTCTGTTCGGGCTATGACAGAAATGATGATTAATACCATAAATAACTTCATCAATTATTTTTGGTAACTTCGAATAAGCTGCATTTGATAATAAACTTAGATTATGACAAACACACCCGTGAATGAAAATATTTGGAATTAATTCTTTTATTTTTGCTTGGACACCATTTTTAGCACCCATCATAACAGCACAATTGTCCGCAGTAAATGAAATCATATTTGAAATTTCGATATTATTGTATTTTAAGAAATCAAACAAAGCATTAAAAATTCCATTTGCAGTTGTATCTTTAAGTGCAATTAGACTTAAAAATCTATCTTTAACATCGTCGGTATCATAAACTCGTATAATTATTGCCAGATTTTTTACAGAACTTATATCTGTAGTTTCGTCAATAATTAACGAGTAATAATTATTTTTTGTAAGTTTAACAATTTGTTTCTTGTTTTCTGGTGCAATAATATTGGATAAAATATCCTTACCTTTTCTTCTATGTAACACTAAATTATTAACTGTCTTCGAATCATTTATTGTAGATTTTAAACATTTTGCTAGATGATCTATTGCCGAAAAAGATATATTGTGTTCGGCTATAAACAGCGAAAGTGTTAATTCTAACTGGTTACTTTTAAGTATTTCTGGAGCTAAATCATTCACAAATTGCGTAATTTTTGGTGTAAATTTTGATACCTAAAAACAAATATATTTGAAAAATTATTAACTTTTATACTATGTTTTTATACCTTCATCAATTTAATATGCCGCGATGTTAATTGATGGCGTTGTATGTGAGAAGCACCACCGACAATTTTTGTCGAGCAAACACAACAATTCTTTATTTTTTCATTTTTTTGATCTATTATTAACCATGGATATTTTTCCTTCCAGCTGTCTCGGAAATTTCTATAATTTGTATATTCAATTTTTTTTAACAGAGGAACCAATTCAACATCTGGATCTGGATCTGTTGTTGGAATATTAGTTGGCTCTTGTACTTGTTGTTGTTTATTTATAATATTTTTGTTAGTTGACTTTATTAACCAGCTAAAATTGTATTTTAATAATTAAGAAGTTACAATTTTTTATATTTTTATTTAGTTTACTTACTTAGTCAAATTGAAAGTCATATTGGCAAAAACAAAATTTAAAAACTAACTGGCGCAAAATGCCAAATAATAAAAAAAAGAACAAAATTGTCACTGTCACACAAAAAGTCAAATTTAATCCCAGTAAGCAAGATGCTCCACATTCGAATTAATCTGATAAAAATACTCATAGTTTAGATTAAAATTGATTCTTCATTTAAATTTAACAAAAAAAATTTGTTTATCAAAAGTATAAAAAAATAGTACCATAAAATACGATTTTAATGAAAACCGTATCATGGTACGTTCAAGAGTAAAAAAGTATCAAATTTGGTACTAAAGTACCACTCATGCCAACGCTGCTCAGAACCATATTTGCATACCAAATAATAATAAGAAACATGGTTTTTGGTGTGCACACAATTATTAGTTTTACACCACAGTCAACAACAATTTTTTTTGTTGTGCAGACTTGAAATCATGCGTGCTATCCCGACATCACAAAAGATATTTTACTTAATAATTTTGCTTTACGGCATTTTGGAGTAACAAAAAAAACAATCCATTTTTCTTTTCGTCGGTGCTTCTATAAATATCTTGTAAATTTCGATCTGTCTTATTGCTGCTCTGTCCGCCTGGTTCTCTGTGTGCTGTAAGCTTTTTAAAATTGTTATTAGACGAAGTATAAATGTAATTTTATTATTGGGCAGAAAACGGGTTGAAAAGCTTGAATGATTTTGAATCAGATGGTGACAACAAATACTCCAAAATAATCTCAAGTTTCCCCAGGAACATTTGTCGTAGGAAATATTTGTCTTAAGGAACAATGAACAATTGTACATGGACATCTAGTAACATGTATCCAGCGCTATTAACATTGTATCAACCATAGACGTATAATATATATAGACTGAATGTTCAATATATGTTGTTCTAATAAAAAGTGAAGCCAGCATTGAGCCCCTCTTGGAGGGGCACTGACAGCTATTTGACATAAAAAATGGGATATTTGAAAATAGTGTTGGTAGCTATATAAAAAAAGTCCCATTCAATAATTTGTCAAATTATGATTTTAAATGAATTTATTTCTACAAAATTTTAGAAATTATGAATGAAATTTTAAATTTAGGAACATATTTAATAAAATTAAAATCTGTAAGTAGTGATATACGATTTTGAGATTGAATATGTGCAACATTGTTGAATGCAAATGCAGCGTTTTTATTAATTTAATAGGCAAATGCGTTGAATTTAGTTCAAAAAACATTGCAATTAATCTCAAAACCCTTTATTTAATCTGATAATAGTGTAAATATCTACAACAATATATTACCTTATATTACTATGTTTTATATTTAAAAACAAATGCGGTAAATTGCCGAATAATTTCAAATAAAATGTTAAATAAATTAACTGTATTTTTTCCTTTTAAGTACTATTTATTTTTTTATGAATTGTGCCGTACTTCTTATACTTGCAGTTTTTCCGTAAAAACTAAAAAAGATAAGGTATTTTGGAAAATCCTAAAAAATTGTGTAAGTACAATTTAATAGTAAATATATAGAAGGTAAAAAGTTCATTGTTTACTTGTTTACTTTCAATGAACTTTTTTTTTACCTTCTATATATTTACTAATTAATATGTATTTTAGGTCATTCTGCAAATGACGATTTATTTGAGGATCATAGAGCGTTCCAAATCAAAGCTATAATCACTGAATATCTTAAAATAAGATTAAATTACGCGACAAAATGTACAACAAGTTTTCAAAACAAAAATATTAGGCAAAAATTAACTAAAGTTGTGCATTTTTCTGGTTTATAAGTAAATTTTTTTATGGTTGCATTATTATTTAAGCTTACGTTTAATTTTTTATAACTATAAAATAATTTTTATGAAAAAAATAAATACTTTTCATTAAATATTACAATTTTCTTATTCTTTATATAAACTTGAAAAAATATCCCAGAAAAAGGGAACAACATAAGGAAATTGAGTTTGTGTTTATATTACTTTTTATGTTGCAACATAAAAAGCATATTCAATGCTGGCTTCACTTTTGAGATTTGAGATTCTGTCTATATATATTATATGTCTATGGTATCAACCTACGTTGAAAAGGTAATGAAGAGCAGAACAAAATAATGTTATGCTTTTTCCCGCTATGTGGCGCTGCATGTATGAAATTTTTTTAAATATTTGTTTTAAAATATTGGTTAGGTTCTAGAGACATAGACTATTATGTAAATACAAGTGTTTAGAGAGCTTGATATTACAACTAACTCTTTTGGGTTGACAATTAAGTAAGCCCATAAATTTAAAACTTGTGCATAGTAATTTTGCTGAACATCTTTTTTCGTAAATATGTAAAAAGCGTATATATAAAGAGGAACGAACATTTGATTAGATTTTTTTTTACAAAATAACAGCAGCGCAGCAATAATCAAATCCGTTTTTCTTGTTTTTTGATATAAAAAAGAAACAACACAAATCACGTATTAGCAGCAAAGCATGAGAATCGATGCGGTTCAAATTACAAAAAAAAAAAAAATATTATATCGTTGGTGGTACACACGGAAAAGAAATCAGAACGATCGATAGTATCAAATAACCACCCTCCAGAGCAGAGAAATGGAAACTTATTCATAATGATTTAAATATTTTAAAATCTTCCAGATGTTATGACTAGAGGACCATTTTAATAATCCATATAAATCAGGTGAAAACGATTAATTAAACTTTTTGTATAGTGAATAGTGTTCTTTAAGATAATGATGGTTGATATGGTAACAAATAGATTAGATTTTGCAAGAAGGACCATTAGTAGCCATAATCACTGCAGCCAAACGACTTAATGATACACGTAAAATTGCGATTAATATTTTTCTGATGTGATTATGCAATACAATATAATTTAAAAAAAACTAGTTTTGCACAAGGCACAACAGACAAAACATAACTTCAAGATTAGAAAATAAAAAAGAATTCAAAGAAATTTATTACAAAAAAAAATACTATACTAACTTTAGTCCAAAACTCGGAGTTTGTTAAAATGGGATTGGTAAAAAAATCAGGAATGTATCATTTCACGTATGTTCGTTCATACAATTTCTGATGGTCTAGGACAGTTTGATCACTAGAATTTATTTCGGAAATTTTGATAGAGGAAATTTTTAACTGAACTAATTCAGAAATTTTGATTAGTTCTAAAATTTTGATCTAGCCTCACTGAACTAATTCGGAAATTTTGTTAGTTCGGAAGTTTTGATAGAGCTTCACTGAACTAATTAGGAAATTTTGATAGTTCGCATGTTTTGATAGAGCCTCACTGAACTAATTAGGAAATTTTGATAGTTCTGATGTTTTGATAGAGCCTCATTGAACTAATTCGAAAATTTTGATATCTCAGAAATCTTGATAGAGCCTCACAACCGCAACAGTAAAGAAAAATTGATTTAACCAATTTATACTTTATTAGCCAATCTTTCTATCACAAATATCGATATATCCTCGTAAAATAACCTATTATTAAAAATATCATATAGCAACATAATTGAAAAAGTAATTATAATTAATATCCAATTAATGAAGTAAAAAATCGTTGAAAAGTATAAAAAATTTCTTCAAAGTAAATTAAATATTAATTAAGTTTTATAGTGATACATTTTCATGTAGAATATTTTTATTACGATCTTTCTAAGAAATTCTACAAATTATGAATTGAAATTCCATTTTTTTCATCATACTATTCCCCATCAGCAGCGCCAATAGATGAGTTTATCAAATGAGGTCAAAACTTTTGAAGAATTTAAAATAATAAAAAAAATTGTTTTAGTCATTAAGAAAATATGTTTTGCGGTGTTATGATACTAATAGTTAAAATTATATGTAATTTAACTAAATAAATAAAGATATTTTTTTTTATATCTAACTGTTTAAAGAGAGCATAATTAACACATTCAGAAACGTACATTTCTGCAGGGTAACCTGATAAAAATGAATACCAGTGTTAAACATTTTGTAACAAATTATTGTAATTATATTAACAAACTATATTTTTACAAAATAAAGAAAGAATCACAATTTTTTATAATGTTGGCGTCAGAATGTAAATTACTGACACAGTCTGAATTAGCTGCAATTTGTCTGCTTGCATGGCGTATGTAAACAACAGTTGTAAATATGTATAACAAAATTATGTGATTTAGAATTTTATGTCAATTTTGATTATTTTTCAATTATAGGATATTGTTTGTCCCTATACTGTACCAACATTATTTGTCGCTTGTTTGTCAATACACTGTTACAAATATTTGTTTTTCGAGATTTTATAGATAGCATAACCTGTTGGGTAAATTTTACATAACTCACTAAATTTATAAAACTAAATTACTGAATTTTTACTTGAAAATTGTCATCTAATTACAGAGTATATGCAGAATAGAAGTGATACTTTAGCATCAAACCGGAAAATATTGATTTGAATGAGATTAAATTAGTAATTGCATCAAAAATGTTAGTCGTTGTGACAATATTTTTAGTATATTTCGTTTAACTGACTTTAATTGCAATTTAGAGTCAATAATATAATAAAATTATTCAGACCGAAATCTGGAAGCACAACAAAGATCCGAAAACGTCAGTACTTAGTAGAAACTTCATAAATATTTTTTCCATACAAAATTGACAAAATAATTGTCTATAACCAGAATCAGTAGATTACTACTCGAAATGTCAAATGTAAATGTCATACCTGACTTAGCCATGAATGTCACACACCTGATTAAGATGTAATTTAGGTATGATTTTAAATATAAAACCATCAAATTCATACGTGAGTCAGCTCGTAAAAATCAGAATTAATTTGTAATACTTGTTGGTGGGTGGAGCATATCCTTAATAAAATTGTTTATCGGTCAGATATAATTCATAGTTAAGATGCTATTGCTATGACGAATCAGGTGTGATACCCGAGCTCGATTAGGCCTACTTTTCCGAAATGGAAATGTCATTGAGATTAATCAGTCAATCAGCTTGAAATTTAAGAAAAAATTAAAGATTGAAAATTAAATAAATTTCAGTAATCACCACAGTTCGAATCTATGTTTAAAATTTATGAGTTCACTTAAAATTAACCTAAGTTTCCAAAGCTATACTTATTCTATGGTGCTAACTATATGATCTATGAAATATTCATATTATTTTAATATTTACATTTCTTATACACTTTCTTCTAGAGTTTAAAGTCTTGTAAATTAACATATAGATTAAATTTGAAAAGCCACGATTTCCATTACCATTCAATGAAGCGTTAAAAAAAAATTTACGCTTAGTTTACTTAATATATACATTAAATTTGAATAAATATTAAGAATATTACAAGAAAATATGTTTAATATTTTCACTAAATTAGTATAGAAAAAATATTATTTACTTGTGAAAAATTATGAAAATTTATTTTTCCCATGATGGAGAAAATATTTATATGACAATTGACGAAATTAACAATTCCATACGAAAAATAAAAAAAACACTTTAAACTCCGGCCTATATTTATAAAGCTGGAATTTCTTTAAAAGAATTTTTCATAATAAGGTTTAATTGTTTTATGTTTTTACAATTCTTATCTAACGAATGACAATCTAATTAAATCAGTTTTCTCATGGTTCGAATAATGTCTTGTTAATATCAATTTGAAAATATAAATTCTCATTTCATCATAACAAATTATGACAAACGACAAAACGGATGAATAAAACAGAACAGATACAAAGAACAAATAGATTTCTGAAGTTGGCATATATCTTTCGGTATTTCTAAAAAAGTGAACCTTTCATTAGAAACGAAAACTAGGTCTTGTTTAGTTTGCAGTATAGAGAAATAAACTATTTGCAAAAATTATTATTTTTGAGTTCTTAGCTACAGACTAGATTTGATTGATATTCTGACCAAATACTCCTTTTTGGATAAGATGGTGAAGTTCCCGGGTCTGATTGTAGATCAGTGTACCAGAGGAATTCAAAATATTGTGGTATTAAGCGAGTAAGTTTTCATTGCTATGATAATTCAAATTAAATTAGAAGCAGACTAATAAGGAATCATCAATTTGATTAGTGAAAATTCCAATAAATCTTCAGAAGAAAATTTGATTTAAGTATGAGTTTGTTTATAATACTGAATAGATAGGTGGAATTGTGACTTGTGTCTATATGCCTCTTTTATATATAGAACTGTTCAGATGCGTTTAATTGTAACTACAAATTTATTCATTTGGGATATGATTGTAAATAACAGGCCTTTGATCTATAAATGATAACCTAATTCTTATAAAATTTAATTCAAAAATCTTTCAATTTCAATTATTACTTACAAAATTAAATTTAGTTTTATCTCCTAAAATCCCACATAAAAAATCAAAAATTTTTGTATTTTTAATGCTATTTCAGTAATTTTGATTTTCCCATAATATTACAAGAAATTTAAATGCAATCTACAATAATAAAATTTAATGTTACTTGTTACAACATAATTGACGACCCATCATGCTGTGCACTATCAAAGCGTAATCCCATCAAACGCGAGAGAACTGCATGAATGAACACACTACGAAACATTTGATTTACTTATAAAATTAAAAAATTAGGCAATTTTATTATTTAATCTCAAGTGGAACGTGGAAGATGTAATTAAATTTTTGATTCATTTTGCATAACTTTCTAATTATGAATTTATTTATTTATTTCTATTTATATATTATTTAAAAAGTTGATTTTTTTGAATTACCGATGGCAAGAAAAGTTTAGTTAATAAAATAAATTATAGGAATTTGTTGGGCAATATTCAAAAAGTTTCAAAAGTTTATGTGTTTATTTGATTCCTTCTTAATACTTATATATCATTTTTAATATTAGGCCATCTATTAATTAGACAGACATAAAACTAAAATTTAAAATTATATTCAAAAGCCAAGGTAAACTCTGATTAATTAGCTTAACACGCTACAATGCAAAAATATTGAATTATAAAATAATTATGTTCCAACAAAATTTCTCAGCAACACTTAAAAAATACTACACTTAAAAAATTAGTGGAAATAGGATGCATTATATCCCGGATTCAACTTCAGAACGAGTCAACGATTTTGGTCTAAGTTTAGTGAGTTATCTTTAAATGAGTATCCATAATAATCAAAATTTCCAATATGTAATTATGTTCTAATTTTATGACTGGGAAAAATACTGAGGCGCTAACTGTTGAACCCTTTTACTAACAACAAAAGTCTCACAATTAAAAGTCATTAGCTTGTTGTAATTAAAAGTTTCTTTACTATATAAAGAAAGTTATGGTTCTAGATTCATATTGCAATAAATCTTCATATACAAATTCATATATAAATTCTTTTTCATTGAGGCCATATGCTCCCAAGTGGAGTGAACAATGTAAAACATAATAAATGTAGCAGCTAGCAGTTATACTTTTTTACAGACAACTTATTTATCCGATTGTCAACCGAATAGCATCAGTTGTAATAATTATACTTTAAATCCGAAAAATGTGACATCGATTCTGACATCGATTAGATTTGTATTTGTTTGTTTTTCGAAATACCGTAGATTATAAATTTATTTTGTGTAGCACCATCAAATGTCAAAATTGGTGATGCCAAAATACTTAACATTTTTAAAAGTTGAAAACTAAAATTAATTTTTATAATACAAAATAATTGATTTAGATCAAAACATCATTAAATAATGAAAATATTAATGTTAATTTAGCTGAAATTAATGATTATTTATATTAAAAAGTTCAGATTTTAATAATTCACATTACGTTGAAGATAAATATAGAAATTTTTCAAATAACCACACCTCTTAGCTCTTAGGCTACTAAAGTCTCTCAATCAATATTTAATGTCAAAATATTCTATATACCACAAAACCTTCGTTGGTATTTTATATCAAAATTTCAATGCCAAAAAAAATTCAATAATAATATCTTTATGCGTTCAGAATATTCGACATAAGATTTTATTTCCGTAATAAAAATTTATATGTTTCTCAACATTCTTTTACAGTAATCAAAAAACTCCAATATAATTTTGATTATTTTTATTGTATATACAAGAAAAATATTTAAAAAATTTCAAGTGATCAAAAAAAAAACACAGCCCATCCATAAACCCGAAATAAAAGTCAAGATTACTGAAAGATTACACTAAATATTACTTTTGTTTATATTACGAGTTCATTGCACAGCCATAGAGACAGCATTGCATTTTGTTTATGTTTTTATAATATATATTAAAATAAACAATTTTATTGCGAATAATTTTCATGAAGTTCAAAAACTTATAATATTTTTCAAATTTGTATTATTTTCATTTTGTGTATATAAAGAGAGTTCAACGAAAATAACCTCTGTTATTGCACTTTCTCCATATAGCATTGACGAAGATGAAGTTCAAAATTTTACAGATGTATACGAAAATTGTATTTGGTTGAGGTAGTAGGAGGATTTCTAAGGAATGGTATTCTTTGATGAAGTATAATTATAATATTTTGATTGTTAATTTAATAAAATTAGAATAATAATTAATTATAACTAATTAAATAATAAAATGCTTTAGAAGTTTGACAGATAAAATATTGAAAATTTTAATTTCGTACACTTTGTTTGGGTCTATAATGCAAAATCTTGATAAGGATAATGTCAAATACCACAATACAATTTCAAAATTTGTGAAAAGGTATTAATTACTCTACTCCTCCAGTTACTCTCAACAAACGCAATGGCAATGCGATAAATTCAACGCAAACAACGTTTCAACGCAAACAACACTTAAATTATATTAACAGCTTGATTAAAATCTTAACACTTGAGCGCAAGGGTGCTAATGCTAACACTTTAGCACAAATCTTAACACTTTAGCATATATATCAATCGATTGTACAAGTTTTCATTCAATGTGTCAAAATGTTGTATGAAAAATCGAAATCGAATCGTATTTTTCATACAATATATCGAATACAACTGTCAGTTTTTACTTTCGAATGATAAGTTGGACAACCGATTACGTATATGAAAGGACTTTAACGTATCGTTGTAAATATAGTGTTGTATATCGCGTTGCCGTTGCGTATGTTAAGGGTAAGTCCAGCATAAATAATAATGTCACAATTTTGAACGTTTGGGATTTTCGTTCTCAAACTTTGAATCGATCTAATCCTCATGTATTTCTGATGGTGAGAATTTCGTAATGGAACACTTACCTTTAAATTACCGGTTAGCAAACAAAAAATAGAATAATTGCTAATGTTTTAAATTAAAGCATTTAGTCCTAAATAAATATAAAATAATTCTTTTAATAATTTTGAATAATTAAGTAAATTGCAATAAAAATGCAAACAAAAATCATACAAAAATTGAACTTAAAAAAATCTAGAAAGAAAAACAATAAAAAAGAAATTATTGCTACGATAAATTTATATATATTATTATGTACGTCTATATACAATTGAGGTCATTTTGCGTGGTTGGGTACTAGACATTGCACCCGCGCAAAATAATTTTAAATTTCCTTGAATTTATATTTATTTATATATTGTAATAAAAATAATCAACAAGAAATCAAAACTAAAAAAAAAAAACTTCTTCAAATAAAAATATTGCCTTTCTTAGTTTAACCGTGCAAAATAATCGATCACTTGGCAATCATGAATTGCTAAAAAAAAACTATGAGAAACAAATGGGAATCCTATATAAAAAAAACTTGTGCAGAAAATAATTGCTTACATAAATATTAATATATGTATTAGTAAAAAAATGAAGTATAAAAATTAAATTTTCAAAGAAGATTAATTGAGGAAAATAAATGAAAAACTTGAATTTTAAAACTGATATTAAAACACACAACAACAACAACACAAATTACATATTTGTACATTTCCTAATCTGGAAATATTATTTTTCTAATTCCAAAAATAGCTATTGAACCGAACCATTCAACAAGAGCTTATAAGATAGAATATTAAGGGTTTTAATATACATACTTAAATTATAGTAAAAAGGTTTATGAATTTAACATAGAAAGACTTTCCATTTATGGTAAAATAAATTGTTGTGATAGATTACAACAGCATAGACATTAAGATGAGTCTATTTTCAAATATACACATCATTTTCAATAGTTACACAATTTTAATTATAGTAAATTTTGTGTAGCAAAACCAGAGGTGTACTAGCCAAAGGGCAACTTTGTTATATTACCAGAAAGGTTGATTGTTATTTTACTTCAAAATTATAAAACTGCAGTAATTTCGTATTGCAACAGTACAATTTGAAGTGAAGTGTTACTTATTTCTTGAAGATGTTTTATCCAGCACGACTTTGATCATTACGAAGGTATCATTGGCAATACTGTTTTTAATATTTCCATTCAATAGTTTTTTTTTTAATTATTACAATTTCTTTAACATAACAACAAAAAATTGATTTAATTTGACACGATGCTCCAAGCCATTTTTATGTTATACAAAACTAACAGTTGACGACGCATAATTATAATGATTTTGAAATGCTTATGATTATGAAACAATTTTAAATGTACTCTAAATACATACTTGAAAAAATAATCTTTAATCGAAAAATTAAATTGGAAATTTCCATATTTAAAGGATTCCAATTAAAATCTTTTATTATTTATTTATGAAATTGATGCCTACACTAAAATTTATTCATCCTACATAAAATATTATTATATATCATAAAAATATTAATAATAATTATATATAAATAAATATTACTTAAAATATAATCGAAAAATTTATGGTATATTTAATTATAATTTAATTTTTATAAGAACTCATTAGCCAAAATAATTACGCCTCAGAGTTTTGGATATTATTTTCGTATATGAATAGCCTAATTATTGTATTTTGAATGAAATTTAATGAGCTACTTTTAGATATTTATTTATTTATTAATTGTATTTAACA
Organism: Rhamphomyia laevipes; assembly: GCA_963920725.1. Taxonomy (NCBI): domain Eukaryota; kingdom Metazoa; phylum Arthropoda; class Insecta; order Diptera; family Empididae; genus Rhamphomyia; species Rhamphomyia laevipes. Next base: position 51,333,330 of record OY987257.1, read on the forward strand.
AAATATGTATAAGTAAATAATTTATTTTTAAAAAAATATTTTTGAAAAATTTCATAAAATTATATGTTCAAAAGAAAGTTACTGATGAAGTATTGAATACTGACATGAGTTTCTTGAATTGGATTGGACTGAAAAGTGGAACCGAATGAAGGGTTCATTCACGTTGGCCAAAATTATGCCAATTGTACACCCTCTATCCTTCAAATTACACATACTGCGGTGACTGTCTGAACCAACCACTTATTCGACCGAATTTCAGAATTATTTTCCAACCCATAAAACCTTATTTCATGCTGTTCGTTCATGTATTTAATAATTTAATTTAGTCTCCCAGTTCACAAAGGATTAAAGCGGGCGAGTGTCATTCGATTAAAGTATGTATTAAAAGATTGAAACTTTTATTAAGGATGCTATAGTTACTAGTACAAGTCATACTGCGATTCGGCTAAATCAATTCATCAATAAAATAGTTTCTTCATTGTTTCAGCCCAATACATGATAGCTGATTTAATAAAGATTCCACCTTATATAATTGTTATTAAAGTATGAAAATATAGTAAATTCACAATTTTTCATTCTCATGTTAAGTAGTTTTATTACTTGCAAATTTAAAATACCTTGAAATAATTAAAAACCTTGAAATTTTTGATTTTTCTTTAGTTTTTATAACGTACTTAAAAATCAAAGGTAATTAATAATTTACATTACATCCACTTTATGATTTAATGTAAATTTTAACCATTAATGTATTAACAATAAAAGCAAAACATTTCACACAATTTTACATAAATTAGAAAATATCAATTTTAAATTAATTATTCTTTTTTTTAAATGGAAAATTTTTCAAACAAATATCAAATTTTTCAATACGATTCAATAGAGTAATACGCGGTGGTTCAATGACATCTTTTTTCAAGATATAATTATGTATCACCTATTGCTCAGCAAACAGCTCTACTTGACTCTGTACACATATTCATTAAAATAAATGTGGACAGATTTCTATAGTATAAAAAAATGTGTCAGCTATAGCTCAGCCTCAGCACCGCTCATAATTTCACTCTGAACGTGACTGGAGTCGTAGTTCGAAAGCATAACTCAAAGTCAAACAAATCGATAGTAAAATCACAAAAACAAAGTTCATAAAATTCGTTTTTCATGTTATGCAATTTTGCAAAGTATTTTTCGTTTTTTTTTCAAGATTCCAGAAGTTATACTGTCTCTACGTTGCACGAAAGGGACCAATGGTAACAAAGATAATCAATCTTCTTGGAAATCATCAAAAAATGATATTCATAAATATAAGATTTGAAATAATATTCAAAATTCAATTTTTCAAATATTAATACGTACAATAATTATAAATCTAATAATAAAGAAATTAAATCATTTTGGAATTAATTATGTAAACAACGAATAAAATTTTTTCTAAAATTATTAATTTGAATGATAAATTAATAAAATATCAATAGCCACGTCATTATTCTAATAATTACATAATTCTGTGTAATATTCGAAAATTATATGCTTAATGAAATTAATGTTGACTAATTTTGAAATATATTTGACATTGAAATTTTTAAACGTATTTTAATTAGGTAAAAAATTGTTTTTCTTATACAATTTATTTATAAAATTAGATAAGTTTCTATTTTAGTATTGAAAAATAATTACACCAGAAGCAAAAACAAATTTAAAATTGTGAAATTTCATAAATTATGAATTAGCAAATAATATTTGCATACCGAACACAGTCAGTGCCATTGTTTTTGTTTGGTATATATAGTACAAATTTGGAATTGCAAAAAAAAATTATTAATAATATGTGGTTAGATAAATATTTATGAGCTACTACTAATCATTATTTACAGATAATTAGGAATTTGAAAGTATTAAAATATATCCACATGAAAAGTAACTTCAGAAACTTCAGAGTAAGTGGAATTCATTCGATAATCTAAATTTAAACTCAGTTTTTCTGAACATTGAACTCAAAGAAATAGTTTCCAAAACAATTACTTTTCAGAGTCCATAGAATGATCTGTTGCTGGCAGAATTTTTCAACCTAAACATTAACATTGACACGATACGTTTTATTATAAAAATATTTAAAAGACCAAAATCATTTTTACGATTAGTCAGAAATTAATATGAGTGTTGTGACGGATATATATATAATTGTATTTATACGATTTTTTTACGGAGCTAAATATATGTCCAGATAGCTAAGGGGCCCTAAAATCTTTGGTTAATATCTCAACATAATTAAAATTGGTAAATTATATGTAAAACTAATCTTAATCAAACCATAATAATGTAAAGCTTCTATGGTTACTCGAGCATTGTAGATGGAAGGTAATGAAAAAACAGATTATCTAGATCTAGACCAATGAATTAGTGCTACTGATGCTATGAAAATAAACATTTGATTGTTAGAAAGCATGCAATGCGATTAAATCTTACTACATCCACCACGTGTCGATGGTTCATTTATGGATGAAGAGGAGGCAATAGATTATTATTTCTTGTGCCATTGTCCCTCGGTACAACATCAAATATTTAGAAAATTTAGTAGCTTCTTTCTAGGAAACAACAGGGTGAAGTGAAGCCGGCCAAGATATATCGTTCATTAAAAAAGTGGGATGTGTTGACACACTGTAACACTGATGCAGCATGCATATGACTGGAGCATTCAACGGGCTCACTTATTTGTTGGTCTATTTGCGTGGGGGTCTCATAATTCCAATTCCTTTAAAACCAACAAATCAATTATACACGTTTTCGAGAGTGGAGATTCCAAAAATGTTAGCTTCATATGGTCCATTTTAAAATTTCCGTAACATCAGAACTGACCGTAACTACGAGCTATCTGTTTCACCTAGTTTAGCAACATTTTTATTTTTATTTTTTATTATAAATTTACCAAAATTTAGCAGCCTTAATTCTTAGAAATTAAATCCCATAATTTCATTTGCTTACTCTAATCAAAATCAGCTTACCAAATTTAAAAGTTTGTTGTTTAATTATTATTTTTATTTGTAGGGTTTTATAGGTGAATTAAAAGCTTAATAGTTTTTTAAGTTGTTTTTTTTTTGGAAAAAATTGTAGTAAAAAACTGTATAAATAAAATATAATTTAAATTTAATTAATTGTTAATTTATTTTAGGGTGCCATAAAAACCTTCAAAAGTCAAAAGATTGTAAGTCAAACGACGGACAAAGATTAACAAAAAGAATATTAAAATTTTTGAAATATGCTTAAAAATTCTATAATTTTATATAAATTGTAAAATTCATATTCTGTTGGCGTATCATGGCATTTCAAAAAAATTTAAATTAGCGACTGTAATATTACTAGCTACTTACGAATTAAATAGACGTCCATGTCATAATACCGTTCGATTATCCGATATTTTCTAATAAATTGCGGTCATTGAGCTATTACGGTGGTTTAAGCGTGTTTTTTTTTTGTTTTAAAGATTTTCTTTCTTTGTTTTTATTATATGTTTTTGTTGCCCCGAAACTTTTGTAACATTAAAATTTTATGCTTAACTTTAAATACAAAATAATTAGTGTAATTATATCAGATTTTTTTTTTGTTGATGATCAGCTGGCAAGGCAATAAATTGTATAGAATTTTAAATTCTGATATAAAAATTTGCTCATTAAGTAAATTTTTCAATTTTGAAAAAGTTTTTTAGATTTATATTTAACAGTTTTTTACATAATTTACGAACGAGTACAAGCCATGGATTAGTAATTAGTAAAATGATCTAATGGCGCTAGGTTTTGTGTTCTAATGGTTCACCGCAATAATATCGTTTTTTTAGGTCCAATTAACAGTTAATTTTTTTAATTCTAATGTCGTAATCGTGGTGATAATGTAAATAATCGAAAAAACCCTTAATTTGGTATAAATTTAGCTTTACATATTAATAAAAGCGAATTAGGTAACATGTAAACTGATGGCGGGTTTTACAGTGACAGAGTGACAGCTTAAGCTTAACTAAACCGATTGTAGTTTAAGCCTGAAACTTAAAGAATGGAGGAAAAGAATGACTGAGACATTGAAAAGTTAAGTTAAATCTCTACCAATTTGTGGCTTAAGTTAAACCAGACTTTAAGGAAGAAATTTTTCCTTTAAGCTTGCACTGAGAAATAAGAAAATAAGTAAAACCGAAACCGGGTATTATTATATGAAATCTCGAAATTGAAATCTATAATTTGATCAAATCTTATTTAGAAACAACATTAATGGACCAGCAGCATTTTGTGATGTTTCATACTGCTACTCCAATACGCTACAAAAGGAAAGTATACTGAAACATTCAAAGTTGAACATTCAAAGTTTGAGAGTTTTATACTTGGACTTGGACCATCAAAAAGGAGATCAACAAAGCTCCTTCAAATTAACTACGAACATCAGGAAAAAAGTCAAAACAATGGTAGGCATCCTTCCAGGTCAATGCAACCTTAAAACGCAGTTATACACTGGACTGACTATAAGCGGACGAATTATGTAGGTTCTGTGAACATAAGAACGAAAATTCAGAAAAAATACTATGTGGCTGTGAGCTGTTGAATGCTAAACGACTTCGACATATCGAAAGCAATGTTATCGCTCCTTCTAAATTAGTGTAGCTATGTTTGAATTGTTAAATACGTTTTTTGATTGACAATTTTGATCAAATTTAAACTAAAATCATTCCTCGAACTAGAAATGTTGAAAAATGCATACATATTTCATCATAATATCACAAGGAATTCAACAAAAACAAAATATCGTCTTCTTTTTCTATACTTTTATATAACAAATTTGTTCTATATATTAGCAAAGAAATAATTAACTTCTCACAAAATGACAAAATGCACGCAGTCAAAATTGTATAAAAAAAATTTTGTAATAAATTTACAAATGATTAATTTAATATGTCGCCAAACACCAAAAAAACAAAAAAATGCACTATTAATTCTTTTATTTTATGACGGAAAATTGTCTGTAGCATAATAATTTATTTATAGATACTTTAAAATATATGATATAGCTACTAGTACCTCATAAATTTTAAACAAATCGAGATAATTTTTCAACAAAAAAAATTCCCCCAAAAAAAAATTTAGCGCAAGGCGCCAAAATAAGATTTATTTTTATTGCCTAATAGTGGGATTTTATTTGAAAAATTTTCACGATTTTTTTCTAATATTTTCTAATAGAAAATTATGTCTCTGACACCAAAGATACACAAAAACTATAAAAATTTATAACAAGATTTTCTAGTTCTTAAAGGTTACTAGAATTATATATAAATTTTGTAGCTTTTGACAGACTTATAAGCATAAAGGAATTTTAGATATCGTCCGAAATCTTTCACACTCTAATTTACAAAATGTCAACAAATATTTTACAAAAGTTGCAGACCAAAACTGGTAATTTTGAAAATTAGAGAAATAATGTCACAAGTTCTATAACCAATTCCTACATTAGATTGATAAGTTATAATGTAAATTGATTAATTTTATAAAATTTAACTTTTAACTGTGTAACTTACAATAAGAAATGTTCAAAATACTATCGCGTTATAATCAAATCTGACGCATAAAACGCTATTCATTCAATTCAGCATAACTAATTGTATAAAATTAAACTAACTAAAATAATGTAACACTAAAGAATTAGAGTGAGAAATAATTTTTAAATTTATTGTAGTTTGTATAGTTAAAAGTAAATATGAAAATGAGCATGAATATCTTCTCAACCGTGAGCGGTTTTATTAATTTTCAAATTTAAATGATTTTGGTATTGGCTTCTTAGTTACTGAGTATCGGATATGTTAACTCTTAAGTTTTGATTTATTACATAGATTTACTTTAAGATTTACACTAATTTTTAGTGAACATTTTAGTGAATAAGGGTTTATGTTAGATTAGGTTAAGAATGGTGTTTAAAGGTCAACACGCATCACGAAAGATCTTGATGGTTCCAATGTGGTCCCTACTGTAAGGTTCAAAAACTAAGCATTAATCCTATTAAAAAATTTACTTTTACCTTTATGATGAGAATAATTTTCCACAAAGGAAGTTTTGAAAAGCCTTCCAACCAAGTTATAAGTATTAATACCTAACTCGCGCAAGTCTATTGCAGTCACATACTAGATGTTCCAGTGTTGGTTCTATTGTTTTATCCCCATAATGTCATAAGCTACCCAATGAAATCCCAAGATAGGTACCGTGTTTAGCGTTTCAATAGTGACCAGTCCGGAGGCCGATCAGTTTTCTTTCAGATTGTTCTATTAATAGACAGAATTATCTTCATTTTCTTTTTATGTAGTCGCGGTTTACATAGTTTGATAGTTTGACTGACGATATTGATTCCAGGTGTCGTTGATAATTTTGTACGATAGGTTTATGTTATTACTCAGTAAAAAAAGTGTATTCTTACTTGTAAATTAAAGTGTAATTTTACAATCTCCGGTCACTGCGTCTACTGTGATATGTGATTTTTTAATGATACTATTATAACTTTAATGTGGCTATTGTTTCATTGAGCTATGTATTTGAGCTAAATTTTTCAAATGAAAAAATTACCAAATTAGACAGACACAATTAGAAGACCACCGATACTAAATAGTTACAATGTTGCTCAAGTTTTTCTTTACTCTTAATACAATTTTCTCCATTTCATTTTATTTTTTGAATTTCTTTTCTTTCCTTTTTATAAATTTCACTGATTTTTTGTTACACAATAAATTTTTTCAATGCACCAAAAAAAAAAGCAATTTTATTTATTTTTAGTAATTCCGTTTAATGATGGCACTTAAAATACTGCATAATATTTCATTAGGCTTTCGTGTATCTATATAAAAAAAAAAGGAAAAATGAAAATAGACAAATTTTATGGGTGACACTAAACGGAATTTCGGTATGCTTCTAATATAATATAAAGAAAGATACAAAAATAGAATTTAAATATTTCCGAAATTCCGATTATCAAAAAAATATAACGTACATAAGAAATATAAATAAATACAGAACTTTTCCTACACATTTTCTTTTAACCAGAAAATTTAAAAATTTTACATAAAAATAAAGTTTTTAATTTAATTTATTAGTATAAATAAGATTTTATCGGTGCAAAAATCCGCGACTTATCAAAGATTTATAATTATCTGCCTCATAACAAAATTTATGTGGTAAAATAAAAGGTGTTTAATAAAAGTGATCATTTTGTGATGTATTAGCCAAATAATGTTTTCGTTTTTGGGGGAATTATTAGTATGGCACGTGAGAGTACATTAGTCGTCACTATCAACGTCCTATAATTCCCGATTTTATAATTTCGGTGAGATGTACAGAAAAGAAAGTTAATATAGAAATCTCAAAAGTTGTCGTTATGAATCCCGATAATTAAGAAAAATTCTGTTCTTTTGGAAAAAATTGATACCTGAACAAAATATTGACCCAATATTTGGTGGGTAATTCGGTAAAACGATGCTATTATTTACGAATGGCATATATTTTACAGTAGTTTGCAAAAAAATCGAGTTTTTTTCTATTTCTAACTAATCCTCCATTTCGTTAACTCTGAATCTGAATTAGAGCTTTGTTTAATTAGCAAACACTCCAAGCAACCTCGATAGTGTTCCACTTAATTTAGATTGTAAAATTACATGTAACATTTTTGCTGATAGAAAGAGGAAATAGTTTTCGATATCTTCTTTTTCCTTATCGAATCTTAAATTCCTTAGGTGTGGCTATCTAATCACCAATAAATTAGTTCAAGAAAATAACAAAATAATAATAATAATATAAATAAACTGAACATTATACCGCAATAACAGTAAAATGTATTTTTAATCAGTAATAAACAGTAAAATTATCAAAAATATCGATATAATTTTACTATATCGATTTTTCCACAAAATTGATAAAAATATATAAAAAAATTTAGTATACAAAATAACTATCTATAATTTTGTTAAATCTTTGTAACAACACTGATTTATCCACCCACCTACAACTTTCTATACTATACCAAACCAACTCTGAAAGCTGGTTTTTTACATTTTTAATATATGCATTTTTTTTTTTAATAGAATTTTAAAATAGCCTATAAGCTCATAAAAGATTTGTGGGTAAAATTTATATATAAATGTAATTTAATAAAAGGCCACATTATATTATGAATTTGTAATTTTCAAAATGTTCCATGTTAGCCTCTAGGTTCTTTAACGTATTCGTATCAATAATATAATAATATTAAGGATTGTATAGTGAAATTTATTTCTATTATTTTTAATGCAATATTTTTGCAATTTAAGCAAATTGTATAATTGTGAAGTATAGAAGTTATTTATTCCGCCTTATAACAAGCAACAAAGCTGAAAACATGAAATAGTGTAAAAAAACTGTTGAAAATTATACGAAATCGTTCGGTAGCTAAATTATTTTCTTGTTAGAATTAATGTTTTTAATAATATTACAATAAGCAGAAAAAATAAATATTGTGGGTGGTAAAAGTGTAATCATCTTGGAGTTTAGATGAAATTAATGAGAGTCATATGCATATCTCATATGATTCTCTATTACAGTTTATCTTATATGTAGGATATTCTTGTTCAAAAGATAATAATACTAGAAAGATAATTACAAATTTATAAAAACGGCACCGTAACGACTCAATCCAACCTTTACGATGTACAGTACAACTGAGTCCATAAAATTTTCATTTTTTGACAGTTCACATAGTACTGAATTGGCCTGACGGTGATGAAACTCAGTCCAGCATAGGAAATTAATGTATTTATGATGTAAAACCGGTTTTTTCCTAAATAGAATCGATTTTCAATTTTCCAACGAATTTTATGAAAAATGTTTAATTACAATTAAAATATAAATTTTTGTTACTTAATATTTTTAATTAATTTTTTACCAATCCCATTCCTTCTGGAGAATCACGCTGTATTTAATTGAGAATTGTATTGAATATTACAAATGATCAATAAATCTAAATTACTCTGGTGAAGCAGACAATAGGACAGAGACAGTATTTCAGGTCAACAAGCTACACTCTTTATCACAGGTGATGAAGAAGGTAATTAGCAGTGTTATTTTCAGATCTGTGAACTATGTAAGTGAAAATTCAAAGCTTAAAGTGCAAATATAAATCCAACTATGTATGGACCTACTGTAACAATATCTCTCTTTAAGCTTGTTTTCGCTGATCGATACAAATAATCAGTTTCATTCTTAAGTTCGAATTTTATTGGCATCAGGAAGGTCGAGCTTATGTCCAAAATTCATTGATTAGCTACTCGATTACTAATTAATTACAAACTATACCTACTTTAGAAGATAATTGAGGTGGCTATAAAATTGATTATACCTTAAGAATCACATACGGATCATTGGTATCATTTAGATTTTGATATTTCAAATTATGAATTCTAAATTTAATTAGTGATGAAGCAAAATATATTAAAAGTTTAAAAAGCTCTTTGTGTCTACATCTGAAATAATTAAATTATAATGCTAAAAAATACATTTTGCCAAAAATTCTGTATATCATAAAAGTTTTTTTATAATTAAAAAATCTACATCTAAAAATTATTCACAATATTTGCACATGTTGCCATCAGAATACTTTCACTTTATATCAGATTGTTGGTTAGTTGGTCATTTTGGTTCACAAACTTTTTAAATGTTTCGAATTCATAAAATATTTTTATATATATTAAACATGCAATTATTTTTATATATAACGAAAAGTTTTATGTAATAAAAATTTTGGGACGATATCAAAAATTTATCAAAAGTTTGATTTTTTCAAACAAAATGTATTTTATTTTTTCTTTAATTATATATTTTTAAATTTTCGTTTAAAGTTTTCTTTATTGAAAAATTTAAAATTTAAAAGAATTTAAAGAAAATTTAATATTTTGCAATTTTAATTTCAAATTTAAAGTTTCTTTTACATTAAAAATTGATGCATAAAAATGAAAATCATTAAAAATATTGTGCGATTTTAAATTATCTTAATAACACAAATCTTTAAAAATTGAAAATTTCATCATATTTTTTAACCTATAATTAATTACTATAAAAGTTAATGAAATACTGATATAAACTATGGCCTCAAAAATTTTTATTATGTACTTTTAATAAATTAATAATTAATTTATAAAATTTTTATTTATTCATATACGAAACTATATTAAAATGTCTAATCAAAAAGAGTTTGAAAAAAGATTTGAAAAAAATATATTAAAAATTATATTGTTTTTGAAATGATTGCATAAAAATTGTATTCAACCTTGAAATAACAAATGAAAATAAATTTTCATAAAACAATTTCCATTTTTAATTATGTTTACATTGATTTTTAAATGCATTTATGAATTTTATGTTGTATAATACATTTAGATGGGTTTGTTTAGAGACTGTATAATCTACAAATAATTATAAATTGAGGCGGATATTAATTTGCAATTGTGAACCTACTTAACAATCAAAGAATATTGAATTATTTTCGTTTAACATTTTTGATAGTTAGTGTAATAATGACAAACAATATTAAATTCAATTTGACTTTTCCTGAGTAATCTGTATATATAATAAATTTCCTAATTTATGTCTTCCTTTCCTTGATTTAGAAAACTCGAATGTTTTCCACAATTAGGAAACTAACGAATTCCTAAAAAATAATACAAAATTGAAGGGTTTTTTCCTAATATGTTGCAGTCTTGTTACATTTGATATCTACGTAAACCTGCATTTTGAATCAACAAGTTAAATCTCTCCATCTATTTCAATTTTCAAACAATGCCAAAACGATCTAAGTTTTTAAAAAGCTCATGTTAGCTTTCATAAGACAGACAAGAGACAAGCGACCTTCAACAACAAATCCTATTAAAAATATTAAAAATATTCTGTATTCTCAGATTTATATCTTTTGACAATCGGAAAGACAGACTACCTTATACCTAGTGTCAGATATAGACTGTCAGTTATTTTTCGCAGCTTTTAGTTAAAAATTATATTATTTTAATGATAATATCTACACAATTTATACTTAATTGATTTTCAAATTGAATTATCCACCAAATAGTGCCATTTAATTTTATTTGGCAACCCTGATTTTGACAGGTCTTTTGAAATATATACACCGTAAAAGTTGTAATGATTTCTACTTTGACGGCGTCGTTGAGACTATCTGCAAGTTATAACTATATTTTCTTTGCTATGGAATCCATTTGGCATTAATCAGCTAAAAAAAACATTACACAGTCTCGACGCTGATAACCACTAATTTGACTAAATAAATCTTTTGACAACACCAAAAAAAAAAAAAAAAATGAATTAATTAAAATTTTAAAATCATTAATTATTTTATTCATTTAATTTTGTTATGTTGTTGAAAACTTTAACTTATTTTTATGTAAATTGATGTAATATTATTGTTGGTATAATATCAAACCCACCTATCCAATCCACCACATTAGCCTGAGGTTAACATCGTTTTTATTTTGGTTCATTTAAAATATACCAAAAAAATAATTAAAACCTGATGAACCACACCAAAAATGAAAAAAAGAAAAAAATATTTATTACACAATTTCTCTTAACTTTTTGGTTTAACTTTTTATCTTGTTATCCAAATTAATGACTAATTAACTTGCGGATAAAAAGCTTAACTAAAGAGCTAAAAAAAAAAATACGAATTTATATTACACATTTTATTAATGATGCCCCCAAAAACTTAAATTTATGATGATGCTGTCTTTGAATGACCTCTACAGAGTTATATATTTATTATTGTTATTTAATAAAAAAATTGCTTGAACGACGTGTCAAATGGTAATTTTACGTTTTTGGTGGGTGTGAAAAGTAAAATTTACATTTCATGGCTAAATATAGTCTTAAATGAAAATTTATAATAGGAAATTTAAATTTAAACATAAATTTTTAAACTATTGGATGTGTCAGATTAACAATGTGTCAGGTGTGTTGCAACATTATTTTATATTTAATTAGTTAAAATAAAAGATGATAATCGAAAATATCTAAAATGATAATCCAAAAATAAAAATACATTTTTTAATTAATTTTATTATCTTTGATAGATTTCGTACATCCAAATATTCAAAGCAACTCTGTAGCTGTAATGTATTCGGAACGAAACGTCAAAAATAAGTATTACCAATACTAAAAAAAATGGCATATATTTAACAAATAAAACCCTGAATGTTAAAAGAGAATTTAAAAGTAATAAAAAATAAAGAATTGTGTAAATAATTTCGGTTTCATGCAGTATGATCCTATTCCAGAAAATTCAGTTACTATTTTTTTTTTAAATTCTATAAATAGTATCACTCACAGGATTGTTCCAGCCGTGTAGACTTCAGAAGTAAACGAAGAAACATGGATACAAATTAAACGTATAACCTTCCTTAGCGTGGATAATGATAAAAATAATATTTTTACTATTCTGAATTACACGATGCTTATAAACCCTTCTAAACAAGGCTAATTTTGGTACTCTTACTTCCGTCAATTGATTACGTTAAAAGATGCTTTTAGATTTTCATATAATAAAAACCTTGACATTTGTTTACAATTTAAGCATTCCCTATATCTTATGACAAAGTAATTTGTACGATTTTCAGTTAAGATGTTTTGGGAAAGTGTAATTATAAGAATTTAATTCTTTTTGATCATTTAAAGAAATTATGCAACAAATTTAGTTATTCAAACTCTAAGAATAAATTAAATAAAACGTTTTTTTTAATGTTTAAAGTAAAACATTAATTTATTCTGATATCATTTAGAATAATCACTAAATCAATTAAAATATATTTAATAGATGGTCGGTATTATCTATACGAGTGATCTGGAGAAATTCTAATCAAATTATTTCATTTTACAATCTCTACGCGGTCTAATAATTATCGTTAACGTAATTTTCGAACCGAAAGAAAACCTGATTTTTTTATATATAAAAATCTTAAAAACTCAATTAAAGTTATACACCTGAGAACTGAGTTAGATTCTACATAAGAATAATAAAATTTGTGATTTTTTCTATTCGTATTTTAGAAATGATTTGAAAAATGGAACGCCTACAAATTCTACCATGCTATAGCAAGCGACTCCAATTACTAAAAAATAAAAAATTGTTGAAAGAACAGGTAAAAATTGCTTATATATATTTATATGGTGGTGAAATGATTAATGTTCTTGGTAAGGTATAGAATAATTATTTGAATTGTAAACATTTTGTTTCAGATATTTTTAATATATACGATTTTTATAAAAACAACAATTTTTAATATTAGTTTTGTTACTAATTTATTCTTAATTGTAAAAAAAAAATCAATAACAAAGAAATATTTTGATTGGCAACACTGTTTTTGACATTTCTATGTGGAAACAAATATTTAAACAGTGTGTCCTTCAAGAAATGGTCATACTATCGATACTTAAAAAACCGAATTTAAAGAATTTTTTATTGACAAACGCACTTTTGAAACTGTAAGACTGCCTACTACTACGTTAACGCACGTTCTAATTGTTGCTTTTGCGTTGCGGCTAACTCACGGATTATCAATGATTAATTTTAATACTTTTCATTTTATAATTCATTTAATTTTACGAAATTTGGCTGCTATTTTAGGAATTTGAAATATCCTTTGACAGTTTTGTAATTTTACTTAATTTATTAATTCCTGATTCCTGGCTTTTTTGACAGCAACATTTCTAAATTTTATTTATATCACATATTAAATATACGCGTTACGAGGTACGACTACCCTACAATCGTATTTATTTTATAGGTTAACGAAAGTTAATGAAAGTTTTCAAAACTTTAATAATTGTTCAGTCAATTTTTAACTAATTCATTGCCATTAAGAAATCTTACGTTTTCTTATATCAAAATCCATTATAATTAATCAGAATTAATTAAGTTTTATCCATTTTTATTCAAAATGGCATTCTAAAAGTTGGTACTACTAAGAAATTGTGAAGACAGTATAAATATCTATTATAAATATAAGTATTATATAAATTAAAACTTTAATAACACTGGATTAAATTCAATTTCATGGTTAACTAAAAAAACCATCAATATTGAAAATCGAAAAATAATCGAAAATTAACCTTGGATCTTAAAGAAATATAAGTTCAAAAAAATCCAATTGCCTTTTAAAAAACAACAAAACTATTAAGTATATTAACTACTTAACTATTTCAAATTAATTAATCATTTCAACCAAACTAATTTTAATTCTATACTAATAAAATGACAGTTTAACTAATGAAAACTACCTCAAAAAAAAAAACTTATTTTTCAGTTAAGTCATTTATTAAAATCAAGGTGAAATAGATTTGTATATAATTTTTTTTTTTTTTGCAAAATTTTACCTGAATTCTAATCCGAGGTGTTAAACATTGTAAACATACATAATAAGTAAGGTAAATACAGCAAAAGGTTAACAGTACGAATATCCCAAATCAAAATTTAACAAAAAATATTTTATTATTTTGCTGTAAATTATTGTAATGTTAACGAACATATTTTATGAGTATAGTTAGAATAACTATGAGTGTTGCATTGGACTCGATGGTAAAAAAAATGGATTTTCTAGACGTTTTAGAGATCGGCGAGTCCGAAAATGCAATATAAAAAAAAGTCCGGTGTACGAAATTTTGATGTGCGCAGCAAAATCTTCTAAAACCTCTCGTTAGATTTTAATGAAATTTGGCACATAGATTCGTGTAGACTTCATACTGATGCCCCGTACAATGAGATCGATATTTTCAGTTAGACCATGTTAGAATGGAGAGCTCTGGGTTTTTGCTCTACATATTTATGATATATTCTAGCTAGAGCATATATTATCCGATATCAATGAAATTCGAGCTCCTGATGGAGTCTGTACCTTTAGGGGGTTCATGAATAGACAGTTTTAGTTTCCCAATTATATAATAATTATATTTTTTTATAGGATGTATTTAATTATTATCCGATTCCAATCCAATGAAATTTATTATCCGATTCCAATGAAATTTGGTACATATTTTAATTTTGTAATCTACTTGGTACCTACTACCTATAAATTTTTGGATCGGCTGTTTCAGTGTGTCCCTATCCGAATTCTATAAAATACATAATAAGTGTCTTAAAATCTGTGAAATTTTTAACAAATCACTGTTTAACACAAAGATATTTTTAATTTCAAAACACTAATGGATATAAATCACAGTTTAAAACCTAACTACGGGTTATCTTCTACCCCTAATTAGCAGTTCTTTTTTATTATTTACAAGGAATTTAAAACCAAAATATGTTTTGAGTTTTTTTTTTTTTTAATTTTTTTATTATAGGCAAACTAAAAATATATCAACATATGTTAAATTTTTATGCTTCGATAGTAAAAACATTGTTAGATTTTATGAGTTACTATAAAAGAAGATCTGTTTTTTTGTTGTGTTTTGTCTTCTTCAGTCAGTTCTTTTGAATTGTAAAGTTGACGACCTTCTGGATTTGTTTTTATAGCATGGAAATAGATGGAAACATATGACAAAACTGACGAACCAAAAAAAAATACAAAAAAATATAAAATAAAATGTTTTTAAACATAGTTAAATTTTTGGAGGAATTTTAATAATTTTCAAGAAATCAAATATTTTATATACATAAGAATTGTAAAAAAAAAAAATCAAAAAATTAAATATTTCAAATATGTAATTTTATAAAAATCATTTTGATTATGCAAAACATTTTGATCTTATATCATTTATTTGATTTATTGGACAGATTATTAATTTGGAATTATAAATTCAACAATTTTTAGGCTATATTTTTAATTTAAAAAATGTTTCATAGAAAAAATTCGGTATGACGAATTTTTTAATAGCTTTCGAATAATCACATAATAAATATAAAGTTAGTATAGTTTTATAAGTATTGTAAATGATTCATTAACATAATAATAATTGTAATCTCTAAATAGATTAATATGCTATTAAGTATATATACATGGAAAAGATTAACGACTACTAAAATTATTTTTTTATTTGTATATGTCAAAATTATCATAGCACAATGAAATGTCAAAAAATCAGTGATAACCAATATACTTTCTGACTAACTATATAAAGTTATTCAATAAAATGAAGTTTTGAAAATTGCTTAACTAATTTTCACACAATATAATTATAAAAAAGATGTTCAACAATATTTTTCTCGGAATAGCTCACTATCAGCAAGATTAAATGATATAAGAATAGATTGCGCTCGATTGCAGTTAATCTTACTGAAACTATACTAAGAGTAGACATAATTTTAATTTTCGTAATCTTTTTATTTGAAACAGCAAAAGTGTTTGTTAGAAATATTTCAAAACATGAGACAGGACCCTTTAATCTACAAGTTCATCCAGTTTAACCATAGCAAAATTAAGTTAACAATATGATAACAACCAAAGACGAACCAGGCAAACGACAACGATATTAAAAATTGCAACATTGGAACAGTTGAAGGAACCCTGAAAGAAAGAAAAATGAAAGAAACACTCATAAAATCTTTGGATATAAAATTAGACTTTTAGCTCCCAAGAAATAACACATTCAAAAAAGCACTAAAAGTGCACTACCTAAACTAATGTAATTTTTGTACTATACTTATATAGTGATGAAGAAAACAGCACTGGAAGATATAGTACGAGCATCATAAGCAAACAGCTGAAAAATATGATTTGCATTAAAGTATTGCTTAGAAAAATTCGTCAAAACATAATTATTTCAACATAAATGAATAACCCGGTAATATTAACTATTTTTCAATATTATTTTATATTATTTATATTGATTTACATTTAAATGCATTATTCAAACAAAAATCTTTAAACTATTTTATAATATTTATTTAACTGTTGAATCATTTACTTAATTACATATAAATCATTTTAATTGTTTACAAAATTCAATATTTATTTAAATTTATTTAAATAATGTAATAGTTTCATAAAAAAAAAAAATATTTAAATTATAAATGTAAAAATTTTCAGTGATGTAACAAATCACAAATAAAACAATTAATCTTCAGAGAAGAGAAAGCTTTTTAATATTTAAATAATTTTATACTTGGAACTTGGAACTTGGAATCTTAATATTTAAGTTATTACTTATTAGTTCTTCTTTTTTAACCTGTAAATAAATATTTATATAGAAACATATGAAAAAACTTTATTGTAGATGTAAGTTTCTATATTTACGAACAAATAAAGTTAAAGAATATGTTCCAAAAAAAATTTAATATCATATTTGACTAAGTATTTATTTTCTTACTTTTCCTAATAACAACATTTCCACAGAGCACGATGACACTTTTCGATACTTTCATAATGTTTATGAATGTACAGAGGCAAATATTATGAAAATAAATAAATTAAAAATATTTTTTTACTTTTATATTTAATATTTATTTAGTATAATACCAGACAAATTTTATGCTTTTAATTAACACATTTTATTCTGAATTGGTATTAGAATTATAATAAAGAGCATACAAATCTAACATTACGCCTGTCTCTACGTCACTGTCTGTCAATTTATCTTTGCGTTATAAATTCTTATTACTATTTGTAGAAATCCGAATAATATTAGAAAGCTTGAAAGATTTATGGTAGAATCAAATTATGTCAACGGAAATTCAAAATTTAATATGCTGGGCATATTTGAATATTTCTTTAACCGAATTGTCAACCGTCAAAAATGTTGTCAATGTCAACGTGTTTTAAATTTGCCTACAAGCGAGACAACTTGAAGAATTTGAACACGTTACAAACAGGTTGTATATAAATGTATGTGCAGCATAAATCAAAGTTATTCTACTTGGTAGGTGGTGCTACTGATTAAAATATTTCTATATTAGACTATTTAATTTTTTAAAGTGTTTTCAGATTGCATCATCAAAAACAAACTGTCAACAGTTACGAACACCAAAAAAGCTGATAAGTATGAAATTATTGAACTTTAGTGTAGTTCGATTGTGCTAGTGCTACCTATATATATATTTAGGTTAT
This sequence comes from Rhamphomyia laevipes, assembly GCA_963920725.1. Lineage (NCBI taxonomy): Eukaryota > Metazoa > Arthropoda > Insecta > Diptera > Empididae > Rhamphomyia > Rhamphomyia laevipes. The sequence continues at coordinate 51,351,412 of OY987257.1, forward strand.
TGTAGTAGTAGAAGTAAAGTAAAATGTTGACGAACTGGGGATTATGTGAAAAATAGTCTGTTATATATTGTAATGCAATGATGCATATAGTAAAAGTGCATTCCATTTTGTGACAATTTATTTCTCAAAAATAAATATATTTTATTCAGAAATTTTTTATGTTGAGTTTTATGTTTACAACTTAATCATTTTCAAGTTGTTTTTCTTTTATAATTATAAGTATTATATTAAATTTCAAATCAATATAATTATAATGTTGTGTATAAAAAATTAAAATATATGTAAAGAAGAAATAAGAAAATTTCAAGATTTGTCAGTATAAAAAAAATGTATAATTAATTAAAATTCCATATAATCAAGATTCCATAACGAATTACAGATTTTATTTCATTGATAAATAATTTAAAATCAAGAAGCATATAGTATAAAATTAATTTTATATATGCAAATAAAACTTGTGATGAATATTTTCCCTGCAATTATATTAAATTTTTCTTGGTATAGTTTGCACCTTATAGAAGTGTGAAATTTGACAATTTCTTTTTAGCTAACTGTACTGACGTTGAAACGTACTATGATCTGCATGTAAATCTATTGGCAACACTAATATTGACAAAAATTCTTCACAATATTGTCAAATTACCTTACAATATTGCCAATTTACATTACGTAGGTTCGCATCTACTGAATCAAGCCTACTTTCCTCTTAAATAATATTTCCAAAATATTAAAAAGAATTTTGATTTTCGTAGAGATTTATTAATAAAGTGTCAATCAAAATAAATCAATATAATTTTAAAAAAAATATTAAATTAAAATTGTCGATTAAAAATTTTTAGTTCTTTGATTGAATTTTTGAAATAATTATTTTACATTCGATAAAAATAAAGTATAAAATATAATAAATAATTAATAATAATTATGAAAAATTAATGAATTTCACAATTTAAATTTAATTAATATATACAAAAAATATATATATATATAAATATAAATAAAATAAAAAATTATGTTTTGTAAACAATTTAAAGAAAAAACTCGATTGTTATTAAAAACATCTGATTATAAGAAATTTCGTCAACGTATTGGATATAATTTTCCACAATTAAATGAACAATTTTTATATAAATTAGTACCAAATAAATCAATTGTAACAATTACAAAAGTTATTACATTTAATGGTATCATTACCCAAATATATTCAGTTGATAAGAAACCATTGTTTTTTGAAGATAAAAAACAACAATTAATACCAACCGTATATATTTTATGGATGATACCAAATCTATTACCATTATTAACAACATATACAGTACAATTACCAAGTTTAACAAATGGCAGTGATCTATTAATATCAGATGTTATATTACGTAATGATTTTGATGATATTTATTCATGTTATGGTGATTATGATAAGGATACATTAATTGCTGTTAATTTAACAACAAATAAATCAGCAATTGGTATTGGACGTTTATTAAAATCAACAAGAGATTTATGTAAATTAGGTGGTCATGGTCCATGTGTAAAATTTTTACATGTATTTGGTGATTATTTATGGGATATTGAACCAATTTATCAACATCATAATATCATAAATTGGAAATCAGAATCATTAAATGATAATAATAATATTATTAATAATAATATTATTAAAAATATTAATTATAATAATAATGATAATAATAATAATAATAATAATAATAATGAATTAAATGAAACATCAATTGCTAATATTAAATTAGTAAATGATAAAAAATATAATAAAATTATATTAGAAATTGTTACAACAATTAATGAAGATTATATGACAAATATATTAAAAAATGCATTTATAAAAACATTAAAAATCTATGGTAAATTATTAAATTTACCATTATTAACAAGTAATTTTTATAATTTATATATATTACCAAATGCTAAAAAAGATATTAATATTAAACAAACAAAATATAAAAAAATTGCAATATTTTTTAAAGAAATGTCTAAAGAAAATTTTATTAAAATACGACAAGAAATTAAAGGTTTTGATCAAATTAAATCAATAAATATACAACATCCAGAAATTATAAATTTTATATCATCAAATGATTCAAATTCATATAATAATAATAGTAGTGATAGTGATGATGATGATGAAATTCATCAAAATAATAATAAACAAAATAATCAAAATATTATAAAAAAATTACCAATACAAATGATAATGTCATCACGTTATGTTAATAAAATTGTTACATTAATTAATAATTTAGAATTATATGATATTAAATTAATGGATTTTATAATTGAATGTAAACAAAATGGTTTAACAAATATCACAATTATTAAATCAGATAATCCAGAAAAAATGAATATACTTGAAATACAAGGAAATCAAATTAAATTTATACATAAATTATTAACTGAAACATATAAAATACCATCAAAACAAATTCATGATAATTATGATTTGACTAAGAAAAAGATAATTAAAAAAAGATAGGAAAATTCTTTTTAAATATGAAATATAAATAATTATTATTATCAATATTTCATTAATTACAAAAAATTGTATAATTCTGATTTTTATTGTATAAAATATAAAATAAGATAAAAATAATTAATTTTGATTAAGAGTTTTCATTATAAGTAGGGGCTACTTTGCCCCTACTTATGGGCGTCTATGAACATATGCCACCCCATTTTAATTAGTTAATTTAGAATAAAAGAATAAATATTTAATTTAAAAAAACCTTCTAATATCTTGTCCAGTCCACTCCACTCCGCACCACGTGAACAAGATATTAGAAAGAATGGCAAGGGCAACGTTAAGAGTTTTGATTTTAGAAGAGATTTATTTTTTTAGAATAATTTGTGCGCTTGTCATTGTCAATAGGTAACTTTTGAAGAAACATGAGTATCTATTCTGCCGAACATGAATTTGAAATTTTAATTTTAACCTCCCCTGCAAAAAATCTTGCGGACGCCTTTTGGTTCGGTCATGTTGGGGTTGGGAAGGATGTGTAGAGTAAACAATTGTTCTTTTTTACGATTGAATCGGTTTTTTTCTTTTAATAGATTTATATCAGTCTCTGATAAATTATAATTTAACGTGACAAGTTGACAAGAAACACAGGAACTTTTGACAGCTATGTAAAATACACATGTTAAAGTTGGATTTACACATCGGTCGAAAACCCGTGACGGTAGATTCGAACCAATCGGAAATCTCTGGCGTGGTGAAATTCCGGCACGTCGAAAAGTTTGTTAAATTTTAGCAAACTATGAAATGAGCAATTACTTTACCCAACATTTACTGTGATGTGATGTATAGTAGAAAAATTTATACTATCAGCGCTGAAACACGACTTTGACACAAATACGTATTTGCCGCTTTGCTAAAAATCTAGTATTACTTATTTAAAATTCAGAAGTAGAATTAAGTATAGCATCAATTTCAGAAAAAAATAATGAATCATCAACTTTAAAAACTTCTTTCCAACGCGTACAATGTAATTGAAAATTTAAGATCACCGCCAATGTTCCTTGATGGTAAGCATATGACGGTCAGACGGTGGTTCTATAATTCCAGCTTAATACACCTTCAATCAAATACAAAATATTTTTGTGGCCTACTGTACTTGAATTATTAAATTATAATCAAAATTAAAATCAAAATCAATCAAAAAAATCAAAAAAAAAAACTCTGAAATATTTTCTTTACGATACACAAACAAACAAAAAAAATATTAAATATTTTAAAAAAATTTATTTAAATTTTTTTATTCTAAATTTCACCAAATTGAAAAAAAATCATTAAACTATTTTCCAAAACATAAAAAACATAATTATATTATTATTATAATTCAATAAATTAAAAAGTGATAAGAAAATGTATAATTAAAAACAATTTTTTTGTTTAGTTCAAAGGAAATTTTTTTTTAATTAATTTTTAATTGATTTCTAATTGAAAATATTATTTATAATTTTTATTTTATTTTTTTTTTGTAAATATTGAATATTAACATAATTTTATCAAAATCAGTTAATTGGAATGTCATCATCAAAAATGGAAACAAAAAATTCGTATGATTATGATGAAATTCATCAAGAAGATGATGATAATAATCATAATAAAAATTCATATTATAAAAAATCACCAATACAAATGATAATTTCAACACAATCTGGTTCTAAAAAGGTTACATTAATTAATAATTTAGAATTATATGATATTAAATTAATGGATTTTATAAAAGTATGTAAACAAAATGGTTTAATAAATACAACAATTATTAAATCAGATGATCCACAAAAAACTGATGTATTTCAAATACAAGGAAATCAAATTAAATTTATACATAAATTATTAACTGAAACATATAAAATACCAGCTAAACAAATTCATGATAATTATGATTTGACTAAGAAAAAATTAATTAAAAAAAGATAGGAAAATTCTTTTTAAAAATATGAAATAATTTTAAATATTTCATTAATTACAAAAAATTTGTATATAATTTTGATTTTTATTGTATATCATAATTGTACATAATATAAAATAATAAGGTAAATTTTGTTATGTTGATTAGAGTTTTAATTCTTTTAGTTAGGTTACAACTTCTTTTTAAGTTGGATAAGATATCCATTGCTGGATATCATTGCTGTCATTCTTTTGGTTCCGGATTCAATTCAAGGGCGAGACATAGATATCGTTCTAAGTTGACTCGAGCTTCAAATGAGTACCAATAATAAAATTTCCAACATAATTGTAATTGTGTGTGACTAGGAAAAATGTTGAGACCATTTGCTGACAAAGGTTTCACTATTAAAAAAAAATATTGTTGCAATTAAATGTTTCTTCACTAAAAAAATATATGGGTCGGAATCCATATGAAAATTAGTAAGTGCAAATTGTAATAAAATGTAACGAAAACGAAAGCTCTTTGAAGAAGCCATTGCAGATTGCAGTGCGATTGTAAAGAAAAAAGCGATTCCCCACCATGATAAACTGTGTAGTATAATATCTCAACAATGTACTCGTTTTCCTTGGTTTCATCAGCACCAGCGACTTTGAGATAAAGTACCGTCTACCGATCAATCAGTACCAGTAGACGGGACCTATGACCCGTTAAGGGACATAGGGATAACTCTGTAGCATATTTTCAGCTGTGTAGTTCTGTAGCATAATTCAGAAACAAATTTCAGCTAAGATTTATTTTTGAAATATTTTATTGCAGTCTCTCTCCTCGCTCTTTAGTATTTCCATATCATATAACAGAAGAGGTTCAAATTTTTTTGTAAACTTTGCGCCCTAGGCTTGTGGCGTCCTTCTTACCCATAGAAATGGATAAAACTTAAAATAATGGTTTAGTTTCAATCTCATTTTAATATAAATTCTTCTAATTTTATTACAAAATTTGACATTTTTGTTTCATTTTATTTGAATTATTCCTTTTGACATTTTCAGTATAATATTTATTACCCAAATTAGTTCATTTTTTATCCATGAATATGATCGAGTACATGACGCTCTACTCGACTGCGGCACCCTAGCTGGCTTCATAGTTCGCTGATATATAGTAGACCCACCTCAGTATATAACTCATCAAAACTGAGATTACATGGATGAGATAGTCTGTATTTTTGGGTATGTTGGATACGAAAGTTATTCAACAAATTGTATTATTTTAGCTCATAATGTTGGGTAGTGATTGAAAGTATGACAAAAACAAAATTTATATCTATTTTATACAGAAACTATTGTTAATTAAATTGAACATTCTGAATATTAATTCTAAATTATTATAAAAATCCAAAAACTCTGAAATATTTTCGTTACATAATCAAAAAAAATTAATATTCAAAAATTCTTCAAATTGAAAAAATACATTAAGCTATTTCCAAATAGCAATTAAAATGTGATAAGAAAATGTATACAATTGAAAATTGTTTTAGTTCAAAGGAAAATTTAAAATGTATTTTTAATTGATTTCTAAATTGAAAATAAATAAGTATTGAATAATTTATATTTTAATAATTAATTTTTAATCAATTATAAAATCTTATCTTGAGGAACAGCTGAAAAATTTAGGTTCAAAATGCAAAAATATTTTTTGCTAAAATATATAAATAAAACTAATAAAAATAAATAAATGTAACATAAATCTTGAGATCATAAATGTAAATGAATAACAAAATAATTATTTAATTTTTTTATGACTTCAAGATTGTAAAAGTCAATTTAAAGTTAGCAGACGTTTTACATATAGAAGGTCAACAAAAAAATTATTGATATTTTTTATCGATTTATAAATTTTCATTTAATATTTCAATATATTTTAAAATTTTAATTAATTTATTGTTTCAAAACATTTCAAACATTTTGTTTTAATAATCTAAAATTATTGTAAGTAGAATGAAAATTTCTACGGATTTTTTCACAATTCTTTACAAACTTATTGGTTTAAAATTATTACAGCTATTAAAATTAAATCTAATGTAAATCTACTCTAGAAGAAAAAAAAAATTGCTCATCTATAAGTAAAGTATGTAATTCACCTAGGTGAGCTTTACATACAACATTTCAAGACGTCATTTAAAAGACATCAAGAATGTATTTTATATTAATATAATTTGGAAATTTTGATAGTTAAAACCCACTGAACTTAAACGTTCTAAAATTACATGCAGACTGACTGGATAACAAAACCTAACCAGTATTCCAAATTCTTCAGCAACATGTTGCATTACACATAAAAAAATGTTGAGGACAACATTTTCTAGTTGACATCAATATGTTTCTAGGCAAAACTAACCAGTTTCTACAAATTTCATTAAAATCAGATATAATAATTAATAATTAGATATTGCTGCGTAGATTTCTACGTCATATTCTTTCGAAAACGTAAACACAAATTAATTTGAACATTTTCCATTTTTTCAACCAATCTTTCACACTTTCATAGTTATTCAATAAACTATAAACTCATAAAATATTTTTTTTATTATTTAATATGATTTCCTATTTAAAGATTATAATTTCTAAATTTTAGCTGAATTTCATTTAAAAGAATTTTGATAACTTGAAATTTACTGTAAACAATTCATTAATAATTTTTTTTAAATGAGTCATTTTTGTATTTACTTACAAAAAAAAAAGTCGGAACTCATTAACACTTTTTATACTAAAACTTGAATCATCATGTAAGTCTACAAAACACTCTATTAACCTAACAGAATTTCTTTAAAAGCATTTATTACTTTTAATATACTTCTAATTAGTGTTCAAATTTACTAACACAAAATTATAAATTTTCACAAATTAAAGTTATGTACAAAATTTATTTTATGAAAACATTGAAAATCTTAATTTAAAATTTTAATTAAACCGCAAATAAACAGAATTTCTAATTGTAGCAAAAACACTTGTTTTATTTTAATAGTGAATTCAGTAAACTTAACATATACAAAAAAAATGATGTAATAAAAATTGTATAAATTCTAGAAATTTAAAAAAATTATAAATTCCCATAATATATAAACATTAAAACAAAAAAAAATACAACCTGAAATTAAGAAAAAACATTAAAAACTATATACAAAAATGACCCAAAAAAAACATAATTTACCCACCATATTTTTGTTGTCCCTCTTCCTAAATCTCATCAGTTTTTAAATATATGCCATTAATTCGAAACAAGAAATATATTAACGATTTTTTTTTAATTTCGTATAATTTAAAATTTTTGTAAATTTTTGTAAATTTAAAGTTTCCATAAAAAAAAACATATGGAAATTTTAACAACATTTACAATAATTTTTCTGTTCGGAACTGTGTCAAAGTAAAAAAATTTTGTTTCAAAAATTTTTGATAGAATATTTTATGTAATTCTTTCTCATGATTTTTTACACAATTATTTTATTATTATTTCGATGCGATAACATAAAATACGACAACCAAAGATACAAAAACATTGAGTAAGTTTTTTTTTCAGGTTACCTTTCGGTCCCTGGGTGTTAATGGACGTTCTCTGAATTGTGTTTTTAATGTGCGTTTTGGTGAATTTTGATCTTTTAATTCTTTTATAATATTAGACAATCTTAGGTACAAAAAAAAAATATTCTCAGAATTGTTTTCAATTTGTAATTTTACAAAAAAAAAGATAAAATATTTATTTGTTATTATATTTTCATCAATTTTGCAATATATTACCACAAAAATGTTGATGCATTACACAATACTTTGTGAGGAGTCAAAAGTATAATAACTAAACAAAATAATTGTGTTTATATAATTTTCAAAAAAATTGCGAAAATAAAAAATTCTTGAAGATTTTTATATACAATTTTTATGTATTTATCTATAGACCAAAAGGTATTTTTACACTTAAATGTGCCAACAACGAAAAACAAAATCTATGAATAACAAAAATATAATTAGGATATTTTAATGATCTCATAATTAAGTGGCGTAGAAATTAAATACAAAAAATAAAAATTATTTAAAATAATTCATTAAAGTATAATTTTTAAATGAAAAATATTTGAAATTTACATAACGAAATTTTTATAAAAATAAACCTAGGTACAATGAAAAAGAATTTTGTTGATATTATTAAGAAAGAACCTTAATTTTTTCTAGTATAACATTTAACAAACTCTAGAAAGTGTTATCATTATAGCCAACGTTGTCCAGACAACAAAATTCATATATTTTTTAATATCTCTGACTTTTTTGTACCATTGCCAAAATTGTTACATCAATTTTAGCATTTTACTATATTTAGAAGGAGCTTAGTCATATTTAATCAATTTTCTGTCACCTTATCATTACTTGCACAAGCCTGTCCTAACCTAACCTCAACATTAAAATAATAAATTGTTTTACTCTTACTTCTATAGTGTAAATACAGCCTTAAAATATTTTATTTAAGGATAAAATTCAAGGTCATATTTAATATACGCCACTTTCATAAGAATTTTAGAAAACCTAAAAAAATTGTGTTGTTTTTTTTTTAATTTCCTCTGCTCTCAGGATGAATACATTTAAAAAAACAGCATTTCAGCGTGAGATCAAAATTACGTAAACAAAAATATTTACTCATAGGCATAGCTAAAATCTGTGTTGAACATAAAAAAATACAAGTTTTTCGTAAATTTTCACATAAGTGGAAAACAAAATAAAATAAAAAATAAAATCTATCGAAGAAATTTTTTTGGAAACTTAATTGCGTTCTAAATTAAAAATTTTCATTAGTTTGATAAAAAAAAATCATGAATAAAATTGGTTTCGATTAATTTAATGAATATTTAATTTTAAGGTCAAATCTAATCAATATTCTTTAATTAAGTTTATGATAGTAAGAAAAATATGTCCGGTGAAAACGATAGCAGAAAGAATATTGTGACTAGCTCGATTCAGACTTCGTCATATTAGACATATTGTTTTATGGACGCAATTGAGCTATTGTCAGTTGTCAAAGCCAGCAGAAAGGTTACTGTGCTTCTTTGGCATTACTACTCTTGTGGGCAGTTCTACCTTCTTAAGGGTATATCACAATAGGACCACAGTGACCTATTAAATCTTATTTTATCCAATCAACAGTGGGATTTAGAACCTTTCAAACAAAATATTATAATTAAAGTTATGTCATTTTTAGTATATACATCGCGCTTTAGATGGAATCAGATTTTCAACAGTTAAAATGAAAATTGATATACATAATCCACATTTCAGTGCAGAGCATTATATACAGAATAAGAGGAAATTGCAAAACTAGGTCAACAATTTGTAGGTACCTAGTATTTTACAAATCAATTCGAAGAAGATTTATTTACATAACATTTTTGATTTAAAATTAAAAAAAAAATATTTCCTAAAATTTTTCCAATTTTTTTAATTATCATTTCAAAACAAAAAAATTGTACTTACCTATAAAAAATATATATTTTCCGTAAGTTTTTGTAAATTGTAATTAATAAAAGCATTAAATTTCCAATTAATTTTTAATTTTCGTTCTTAATGTTCTTTCGATCAATTTTAGTTAAAAACAATTTCGTTTTTCAATTAAAAATTCTTTACTCGAAAAGAACACAAAAAAAATTATTAAATTATAAAAATATTTTCAAAATCACAATTTTATTTAACACATGAAATTTCACTTTATTAAAAATAAATGAAAAACTTTTCAAATTATTTATTCAATTTTTTTTGACAATTATTTATATTATAAAAATTGTTAATAACATAAAAATATTTATTATAAAAAGAATTAAAAAAATAAAATTTATACACCAGGTAAAAAAATTGACAAACAAAATTTTTTTTTTTTTTTAAATCCAACTTATTGAAGAGGTGTCAGTTCAACAACAAATATTCAACATAACCTCAAAAAATATTTAATAAAAATATTATTTCACGAATTTTGTTAACGAAACTGAAGAGAAATAAATTTTATTTATTAAATTTATTGTTGAGGTTTGTTATGTTACCATTTAACCAAACCATTCTGTGAAATTACTTTATTTTACTTGTCACTCTTGTCAAACAGAGAAAAATTAAAAAAATTATTTCAAATAATTTTCAATTTTAAAATATTTAATACATTTTTCGCTAAATTCATATATAAAAATTTGAATTATCCGATTTTATGTGAAAAAAAAAAATTGTTTTTTAGCACAGATTTTTTTTATTTTTATTTTATTTATATATTTTCACAACAAAAAATAATTATTTTTGGTCAAGGACTTTTCATTTATACATTTTCATATAAATAAACACTGAATTTTTTTTTTTTTTAAATTTTTATTATACACAAAATTTTATATTTCCAATTTTCCGCGACAAGAAAACTTGGCAAAAATTATTATAAATTAAATTTTAAAGAAATTTAAATAATCATTATTTAATATCCTAATTGAATTTATTTATAAACCGCACGACAATATTTAAAATAAATTAATATAAAAAAACCGAGCATTAATTATTTATATAAATTAATTATATACGCGTTGCTGGTAAAATAATAATGAACGTATAAAACACAAACGATTGGTTCAAAGGTTCTCGTAAAACTAAAATTATTGAACGAAGAAAAATAAAACGGTATAGAAAATTTTTATGGTGGCGCGCATGAGTTGTTTAACAACTTTGTTGTTTTGTTAGATTGCACTCAGTTCTGTTTATAGTAATTCATTATTCAATATTCATCAAGTTTTTTTGAGCTATAGCTCCATATTTTTCCAAAGAGAGATAATTATTTGTATATAAAAATTGGGGAGTTCAAATTTCCCCCATTATATAGCTATCAATACCAATACCATCCATAAGACAAATGACGAACAAAAAATGGGGAGAATAACAATATGAAAACGTCATCTATCTCTAGTAAATTCTCTTTTATCATGTTATAAAAACAAAATTACCATTTAACAATTAAACCGGTTGTGTACTCATTTTGAAGGCTTCTTTCTATTATATCTAACTCTGCTAATATCAACAAAAATCTGTTAATGTTAATAGACATGTTTCGCACAAAGAAATGGTAATTTTTGAAAATGCCATATGCCATAAAATTATTTTGCCTTAAAGCCTCAGTCAGTATTATTAGTCACTATGTGGTTTTGATTCAACAGCAATTTCAAAAAAATTTAAGAGCATATAGTACTACATATCATAATTCGTAATAATTTATCTAGTTTATGATAATTTTTCGTTCATTAAGAAGTAATTGACGACGTAGCATTGCTTATAAGATATTAAAACAAAAATTAAATGAAATTAGTTTGAGTTAAGTCAGTCCTAAATATCCTTCAATTTTCGTTCAATCACCTGTTATACATAATAGTTGAAACCAGCTTCATACACATTTGGTCCTAGTTTTTAGTATACGTACAAGTTATTATAGATTTTTTTTATAAATCGCAGATGCTGTCATTAGAAGTCACACATGCTATATTAAAAAATATTAAAAGCATATAAAAACTGCATCAATAATAAAAATTCAAATCAACACGAACGAACGTTCACAACGCAACACAGAAATTCTATAATTAATTAAAGCACGTTGAACACATTGACAACAAAATTTGACAATACTAAATTTGACAGACAAATTAAGAAATTTGTATCCAAAATATCTTCGTTTTGAAGGAAAATTAATTGAAATGGTGACAAAATATTATATACGATAAATCTAGTCGGAGCTATAAATTAATATTTCATATACTTCAAAGGCAATTTTGAAACTTTGAAAGTGCCATCTATGGTGTTAATGTTAACGTACGTTCTACTTGTTGGATCTGCGTAACTTGCGTTGGTACTGAAGACTATAACTCCCGTGTTATATTTTTGTGCTTATTTATTTCGGACCTTCCAGTTTACTTACTATACATACATTAAGTGTGAAGGCAGTTATGAAATAATTTAAAAAAAAATTAGATTCTTGCTTGCGATGCTGATACTCATATCGTTTTGAAAAAAAACTGACCATCAAATAAACAATAATTGTTAAATGTAGCGAATGCACAAAAACTATTTCTTTTCTGACATATAATTCCGAATCATTCATTACTTTTTGCACCACAGTTCAAAACATGGAAGCATTTTAGGTCTCTTTAAGACAATTTCAAAAAGAATTTCTTTAAGCATTTGTTCAATCCCACAATTTATTACAGAAAAACTTAAACCTATCTCTAAAAATTGAATAGTAATTGTAGCTGCATCTTAATTATATTTGCCATCATTTCATTTTCCATCCAATATCCAACATTAACATAAATAATATTCGTTAAAGAGAATTAGTTTATTTCTCTTAAAAAGACCCCTTAATTTTAACGATAATTTATTTATAAAACGGTTGAGGCTACAGGTAAAAATTGAGTTTCTCTCTTAATCTATCTATAAGATATTTTTACTCATAAATATACATACACTTTAGGTGAATAAATACGAACTTGTTTTTTATTCTGTTTTCTGTTATTAAATTCTGAATTATTATATGTATTATGTTGTATAGATATAAAGATATAGATATATAATATATGTTTTGTATATTTCACCGTTTTGTTATTCGTATTTTCGAATTGAAAAGGCATTAACCATTTCATGTGCACAGGTAAACAATAATCATTCGAGCATAACAATTCATTTATTTATTATATGAGTTCAGACAAAAGGTAAATATATTTAGAAAAAAAAAAAATCTATGTATTTATGTATTTTTGTATCTACGAGTATGTGAACAAATTATAATTCGCACTTTACAAATATTGTGACGTCATTATTATCAGATTGGAAAACATTCTATTAATTTTTTTTATTTTTTCAAAATTAAATTTAAATAGTGAAATTGTTAATTATGAGTTTGATTTTCAGTGTGGTGAGTAAAGTTTGAAATTGAGAGAAAATTATTGAAAATTCGAAAAAAATTTAGGTATTTTCGTTTCATATTTTCTTTTGATTAAAATGTTTCTTTAAGAAAATCACGAATATTATTAGAAAGATTTGAAATTTGAGAAAGAATTGAATAATGATGAGAATAAGAACGCACTTTGAATCTTAGATAGACAGATCCTATGTATAATTTTTGTATGGCATCTATACAACCGAAGTCTATATAGATACAAAAAAAATGACGGATATATAAAAATATATGGACATAGGTTAAAAAATTCTTCGTGTACAATATTTACGTTGGATTAAACATTTCATCGTCCTAATGGACAAACAAGATCTAGCTTAAAAAAATGTATTCGATTACAATGGCGATGGCACAAGCAAAATATTCCGACCAGCGTTCCGATGAATGGATGAAGATGAAGGATGATATCATTGGAATAAAATCCATTTAAAAAATGACTTCAATTTATGGTACAAAAAGAGGAAACCGCCCAGTGTTATTAAAGCACAACAGATTGGTACACACTAGCGTTGTGATTCATGGTATTCATTTGTGAGTTAAATAGACTTTGCGTTAAAAACTAGTGTCTAGTCGAGTCATGAATTTGTAACTAAAATGGAGATCTGTTAGATCTATCTGAGATTCAACTTGTCTGTAATGTCATGGAAGAAGAGAATAGTAAAATATGGATTTATATTTTTTTATAAAAATTTAAATTTAAAATATTTTTATTGATTTTTCGACAATTACTTGAAAATGTAAAACTTATTCAACATATTTTTGATTGGTTTTCAAAACACATTTAACATTTAAGTCTTCAAATTGCACAATAAATTTTTTTTTCTTCTGCATTTTTGTTATACATATTTTTTTATGTTATATATTCATGCTTTCATGCATCTTAAAATCATAAATTATTATGTGAGCTTCTGTTTATTTTCGTGATTTGATTTCATCAATAATATTCCATCCAGAAAAAAAAAATAAACATATCAGAAAATTCATCATCTTTAAAAGAGATTTAAATTTATTAAGCATATACGAACGAAAAGAAAAATAGAAAATAGTTTTTTTTAACAACTTTTTTCCTATCTGAAATTTTTTTTTTTTTGGATGATGGATTTCGTGATCGTAAATATAAAAATAATAACAAGTTTTCACTTTCATTTTTAATGACAAGCAAAATACTCCAACGAAATTATTCCATGTAATTATAAAAATAACTTTTTTATTTACATTTTGTGTATAGATACTTTCAAAATGAATTTCATAATTTTTTATATTTTTTGTTAAATCATTTAGTTTTCGATTTTTTAAATTTTGTGTTAATCATATAATTTTTGTTAAAAACTGTGATAAATTAAATTATTTATTATAATAAATTTAAGTTCTTAAATGTATAATTTCATAAACAAATATAATTTAAAATAATTTAATTTTTATTTTAGAAGCTTAAAAGATTAACATCCAAAATAAGAAGCTGCGAATTAGGGGTACCTTAACAGATAACTCGTAGTTAGTTTTTAAATAATGATTTGTATTCAAATGAAGTATTTTATTAAAAGTGCACATGCAAATTTTGAGCACACGTACCCAGAGCTTTTTTTGCAGTCCGAGGTGTAGTAGTACAGTAGGTGCTCTATTGACATCTTCTGTATGTATAGGAAGTGGTAAATTTTCTTAAAATCGCCACATTTTTTCTTAAAATCGCGTGTTCTGAAGCAAATCTAGTGACTAATCTGAATAAAGCTTTGTTAATTTTTTAGAGATTCTTTGTTTTTTTCTGGATTCAGGGCCTTCCCAGAGGTTACCCAAATACGTATTGGTTCTTTAATGCTGTTTAACCCAAATACGTATTGGTTCTTTAATGCTGTAATTTGGTATCCTATTTGATCAGTTACTAAGGTTAAGGTATCTTTCGTAAACCCTTTCCTTGCCAGCTCACCAGCCTGTTAGTTACCACATCTACAATATAAGTTAATTTCGTTTCTCAAATGAAAATTTAACCTAAGTTTAGATAAACCGAAAAAATGTGATATATTTATATTATAAATGATGAATGGAAATGAATCAGCTGAAAATTGTTTATATAATTGTGTCCGTAAATTGATTGCAATATAAATTTTAATTATGTTCAATATTAAGTAAGAATCACACAAATAAGAATTGCATACAAAATGTTAGATTATATTAATGGATCAACTAGTGTGCTTTGTGCCACTATTAACTTCCAGGCATTTTTGTATTTCTATTAAACGTTTCTGAAATTTTAAGGTAGAGCGCACAACTTTTTCGATTTCTTTTAAATTACAAATTTGTTTGTAACATACTTAATTGAAAATATTTAAATTCGAACTTAAAACCTTTGGATTTTTCTAATGGTGTCCAAATCAGTTAATGTCAGTCATTATAATCCGAAGAACATAAGATTTTATATTATCAAAATCGGATAGAAAAAAGAAGCCACTTTGGAATCGAAAATGGATCCGATTCCTTTAAATTTTACAGTGACCTATTTACTAATATAATTTAGATAGGTAGTTTTAAATTAAATGTGTGCATAAAATATTAAATTTTATATTAAATGATTTTTTGTTAGCCCTCAAATTAAAATGGATTTCATTAGTTCTGTGGAAAATATATTTGAATGACAGACCTAAAAAGGAAATAAAAAAAATTCATTGTGAAGAATTGTATATATATAGTAGTAGGAAGGTTTAGGATTAGGAATAATGGGGTCGTTCAGGCAGAGGACAAACCACCGCCTCCCTACACTGCGACCTAGACAGATCTATTGTGAATACCCAACTATTGATAGTCAGTTGATATCCAGGCTCCTGTAGAAGCCCAGAATCTTCCAGAAGGCCAGACCTTTGGTGTCGTTAGGACATAGAAACTCTTTACCAAGGTGTGTAAGCCTTTTACGGGCCACAGCCGCGCAGTTGCAAAGGATGTGTTCCGCAGTTTCATTATCATCCGAACAGAAGCGACAGTCTCTGTTTTCAGCCTTTCCGATCTGGTTCAGGTGATACCTTAGAGAGCCTGTAAACAGGCCAGTAATAATACGTAAATCATTTAATAATAATAATAAATTTAATAACAAGTTAACTTATAAAGTTAAGTCAAAGCTAAAAAAGTATAGAAAATTAAGAAAATTAAAGAAAATGTTAAAATTCTTGCAAATTTTCTTTTGTAGAATTAAGAAAATTGGAAATTTTAAAAATATGATAAACAATATTTAATATAACTTACCTGATACTGATATGATTACAAAAAACTCATTCAAAATGGCTGATTATAAATAAAAAAAAATTGTCTGGATTTTTTTCACAGACACAATTAAAAAATTCATTATTAATTTTCACTAAACTTATTTTTTTTTATTATTTAATTTTAAATAATATATTTTTTATAATTAACTAACACACACAAAAAAGCACACACAAAAAACAAAAAAAAATCTGAAATTTTTAATTTCTATGCACATTTTTAAAAGGATTTAAAATACGCGAAAAACTCGGAAAACTCAGATTTTTTAACATATTTATAATTAATAATTATTTAAAAACATTTATTTTATAATATATTTAATGTTTATGAATGTAAAATGTTTTTTTTATTAATTTTTATTAAATTTGTATTAAATTATTTCACTACCGAGTACCAAAACGTCTTTATACATCGAGAATTAAATTGAAACTGAGAAAAAGAGGTGTGTCTAAATAATTATTAAATGGATTAAAAAATTGTTGCAAAAAAAGCGCGCGAAATTTGCATTTGAATTTAAATTTGAATATATCGTTAGATTTATATGAGTGAAATATTAATTTAAATTATATAATTAATATATTAATAAATTTAATTTTTGTGTAAATTACATAAAATTTAAGTTGTTAAAATATAATCTATCAAATAATATAATTAATAATTATTTTGCTTCAGATTTTATTCTGGATTAAAAAATCTTGCTGTTATAAAATCTTATTTGATAATTTAAATTTTTAATTTACTGAAGTTAAAAATATTTTTTAATTTCTTTAGTAAATAAAAGAAATTACACTTCTAAAATTCGACTTACAATAAAATTAGTATAAATATTTTCTTACGTTTTATTATTTGAAAAAATTGTAATCTATTTGAAAAATGCATCATCCTATATCATCCTCGTAGCTCGCACTAATATATTAATATATTGCTGTCTGCAGCTCACCAGACACGGTTTTGTACTTTTTAAATTATAAATACAAATTTTCAAAATATATATGACATAATTTAACTTTGAACAAAGGCACAATATCGTTGAACAACCGATGCAAGATCATTACCACCTTTCAATTGAATTATTTCTTTAAGAACTTATAAATTTATTATGATTTACACAAAAATTAAATTACTTACGATATTAATTATATAATTTTAATTAATATTTATAAATTTTTAATATTTATTTTAAATTTAATAATTTTGATTAATATTTTACTCATATATAGAATTTTCGGATAAATTAAGCCTTCTCCATAAGCTTCGTCCATTCCAAAATAAACCATATAATTTTTATAGTAATATTACTAATGAATAGTAATTATAATGAACTACTAAGTAATATAGAAAATTGCAATATTTTAGAATAATCTCAATTAACATTTATGAATTCTTAATAACTTTATTTAAGTATAAGAATTATTATTAACTTTATTTAATAAAATAGCTCTAAAAATTATAATTGAAATTATCTTTTAAAACAGTTAATATAATCAGAGATTATAAGCCTTCAATTAAAAAACTAATGATTTTACTAACTTAATACAAAACATTGCGGCTATTTATATATTAATATTTCAGTTGGTTGGAATTCTAACGATATTTTCAAATTCAAATCGTTTTATTTAACGATATTTTCAAATTCAAATCGTTTTATTTTAACGATATTTTCAAAATCAAATTTCGCGCGCTTTTTTTTGCAACAATTTTTTAATCCATTTAATAATTATTTAGACACACCTCTTTTTCTCAGTTTCAATTTAATTGTCGGTGTATAAAGACGTTTCGGTACTCGGTAGTGAAATAATTTAATACAAATTTAATAAAAATTAATAAAAAACATTTTACCTTCATAAACATTAAATATATTATAAAATAAATGTTTTTTAATTTTTTTTTGTGTGGATAATTATAGAAATATGTGCATAATTTTGTTTAAAAGTCAAAATTTATTGTGCTTTTTTTAATATTGCTGTCAATAATTTCAAGATTTTTTGTTATATTCAGTCATTTGCATCAAAAACAAGTAAATTTTTATATTAAATATTTTACATTTTTGATAATTTTATAATCGGGTTTCTTAAGTTTTGCTAATTTTTTTTAATATTTCTTAAATTTTCTACACCTTTTTATCTTTTTCTTAAAACTCTGTGAAATTTTCCTTTTTTTTTTTTGTTTATATCACCAAAGTTTTCTGATAAGCGTTTTACATGAAATAATGCTTTATATTCACCAAGTGATTTTCAACAATATGATTTCGGTCAAGAAGCAACTGATAATTAATTTTGCCCTTATCATTTTCGACCAATTGATAAAACTCCGAACTCGATATAAGTCACACAAAGAAATATATGAAACTACAATGCCACGAGTAGTTCAATTGCGCAGATCGCATGACGAATCAGTAATTAATTAATTTCATACATTACACTAATATATCACGGAAAAACTGAAGACATTGTTTCCATACTTTTTCTAAATGCAAATAATTATTTAAAGAAAACTTTCATCATCATTGTTAAAATTTATGATTGTAGAATTTAGTCTATCCATTAAAATTTAATAATATATTCTTCATTTTTAATAAACTGAAATAATTGACTTCTTTTGCGTATTTAAATTCAGTTTATTTCGATTTGTTTATACTGAATTTAATGTACAAGTCTTTTTACAAATCGTGCAGAAAAATTAAGTTATTTGGAAAATGCTGTAATTTTGTAGAGAAAGTTTTCTTCTCATTTGTTTTAATTTTCACAATTCTGACAATGAAATATTACATGATTTTTTTGAATGCTAAATTTTGTTAATTTATATAATAACATAATATTTAGATTTGAAATTATAATATATCATTAACGAAAGCAGTAATTATACAGTCCAATTTAGCCCAATTTTTCCAATTTGGAATGATTAATTTGTTAATAATTTCATATGGATTTTTAAATAAATATCCTTGATAGTGGACAAATTTTAATCGCAACAAAGTTTATTTAATATAGTTGAGATATTTAAGGAAGTAAGGTAGTAAATTCCTGTTTTAAATTTTTTAAATTACTCCTAATTTAAATACTCATTAAATGCTGATTAAACTTGCTGTTTCGGCCAGGAAACGAATTCGAATATTGACACTTATAAAGTATACATATTTTGGTATAAATCGATAGTGTCGAGTTTCGTTATTTGGACTAATTAGGCTTAAATTGATTTTCCATTTAATTTGAGCTTTAGGAACGACTACAGGATTTGAATTGCAAATATATCAGACAATTCTATTACTGGTTACTTCAATATTAGATGGCATTTTAAAAGTAATGTATGGCAGTTTTCTTATCGCTTAATTAGATTTTTTTATCTACTGTCAATTAATATTTTTTTTTTATTATTTTTCCTCCATCGAAATGACATCAAGGGACAAATATTTCAAACAAAAATTACCAATTATTGCTGAAATTTAATATAGGTGGAAGAGATTTAAGATGTAACCTTGGATTTTAGAATCAAACTTAGCAGCTTCTCAACAATTTATAAAAATAAGGAGAATATGGCTAGTGCAATTGCCAGCTATTAAAATGAATTTGTAAACTAATTTATTTTGGTGGTTTTACAGTCAACACAATAATAATCTTCTCGTCCACGTTGTGGTCAGGGTTAATTTTTGCAATGGGTACTGAAATTGTACTTAGTTTAATAAATTAGATTATTGAAGGTAATTCTTGTCTATTTTCTGTGTTTTAATAATTATCAGTAGTCATCACTAATCCTATTTCAAAAGCCCAATGCCCAATTCGTAATTGAGGTACGAACTCTTAACGAATAATGGCTGTGACTTCTAAGTTATAAGCATATTTTCATACAAAACTGATATACTATATCCAGACTATCAAAATATATATTTTTCAGAATGTTTAAATATTGAAGAATCCAATAAGAAAATTGTAATTAATCCAAGATCTTGAAGTGTAAAAAAAATTACCCTAAAAGAAAATATTTGATTTTTTCATCTTCTTTACTTAAACCACAATATTATTGTAAATTTCCGAAAAATTCTGCATGTAAAATGTTCAACTCAAAAGTAATCATAAATTAAAAGTTAAAAATTGTATGTTATTGAACTGATACAAAACTTGCAACATTGTTGCAAAATCCATTAAATTATTTAACATTTTTATAAGTAATTCGATATTCACAAATATTTTACCACCCTGATTTATTGGGTCAACAAGTTGTTATATATATCTCGCAGTCGCAGCAGACCATTATTAATATTTGTTCTATATTATATTTTATATCTGGCGTGAAGATATTTTATATCCAGTTGGATGATCTTTGGATATTTAATTTTCACTTGTCATCATTTTAATAAATTTTACAATTTACATAGTTTCTTTAGCGGCTAAAATAGCTTTTATATTATATTGCAAAATTTATGTAATTCTGAGAAATTGCCATCAAAGTTTTACCAAAAATTGAATTTGATAAAATATTTGTTGACGGGCACATATGATTTTAAATTGAATTGAGTGTTAAATGTGCAACGTTCAAAATTAGTGTTCATAAATAAATAAAATAATTAAAAATTTAAGAATTATTATTTTGCAAGTTCAAATATATTTTTTATATATAAATAACCCTAAGAATCTCTCCGCAGAATGTTTCTTTTTAAATGGTTACATCATTTTCAAAACCACATAATTAAATTACCTGCGAAAAGAATTCAATTTTGTTACACAAAATAATTTCATTTTGCTATATAAACTATAAATCAATTTTTATTATTGTAGAAGTTTGGTTAAAGTTTGTTAAACTTTCTATACTATTTTTTAATGAAACTATATTAGAATTTATAAGTTCTAGGGTTCTAGCTATAAAATTTCAAGGCAAATGAAAAACAATTATTCTTTTTATAATTTAATGTAAAATATTTGAAATATAGAAGGCATTGGTATTTACAGAATTTTATAAATCGTATTCTAAATCTAAATTGTGGTTAAAGTTGGTTAAAGTCATAAAAATTTATTGAATTTATATTTCTTTTTTTTTTAAAAAAAAATGTATTGCTTTGTAATGAAAATTGAATTTGATAACTACAGTCAAGGGTGTTATTTTCAACAGATGCATTCGGCAGATATATTCTTAAGGTCAGGAAACGCATTGTATTCATAATTATATCAACGCAAACCCAAAGCAAGTTGACATGATGGTTTTAAAAGTGTTCCAATTCACAATGTAGCTACAGCTGACATTGTTATTTGTATTTGAAATCCTATAAATTTACTTTTTAACAAATTTAATTATAATTTACAACATAAATTAATTTTGACATTTCACAACTTTTAAAATCGTACTAGTTAAAAGTTGGTCTAGTTTAGCTTAGAATTCTGTTGATTTTAATTGCTAACTTACCAATTTTAATTGAAGCACTATTTTCATATTATGTAGTTTAACATTTTAACTTCAGATGCGTCAACTTTATTCATTTGCGTATTTCGTTAACTTTGTATTATGAATTGACCATAAAATGAGCAAAATTTTAAATATGCATTTAGTTTTTTATTTTAGCTTATTTTAGTGACCTCTTTAGCTACAGTATTATTTATATTTTTGCAGATTTAAATTTAACGATATCGATTAAAACTGCTTTTAACTGATTAATTTATACAATTACCAAATGATATATTTACCAAAAATATTATTGTTATTAATTTTGTTGAACATTAGGGTGTTATTATACTACAGCATTGACTACATAAAATACAGCCTTTTTACATTCGAAATTAAAATCTATTTATATACATTAAAATTATATTTCTTTAATAAATTAGTTAAAATACAAATCACAAAATTATTTAATTTTATTATATCAATTTGTCATAGTAAAAACAATTAATCAATCAATCAAATTTAACCACAAATTTCCTAGATATTTACTTAAAAGAAAGAGATCAAATCACAAATAAATTTAATTACATTGAGGCCGTTGCAAATATTTAACATATAATATTATTGAACCACATTTCAAAATAATTTTTCTATTTAATATAAATAATAATATCAGGAATATTGATAATCTAGAGCAATTACAATTAATAATTTTTTTTAAAAAAACAAAGATGCAAATCTATGAAAATGTTACTAGCTATAATAATTTTGTACTGCAATCCTATTTTTTATTTATGGTAAATCGAAGCGGTTTCATTTTTCATACATGTTTTCCTATACTTTTTCTATCTATATACCAACCACATAAAGCTTAAGTTACAATTAGAGAAAGCTATAAATTTATTAAAGAAATTGGAAAATAATTAAATAAAAATTATATAAATTTAGCTTGTTATAATTATTTAGGAGAAATAGTGCAGTAGCTCGTCATATTATATCTTTAATGAGGTTATTTTTTATCTAAACAGATATTTTAATATAGGTATTCAAATTCATATTGTTGTGCAATATAAATTCGTGAAAATCTTATACAATGTATAACATCAAAATAAGACGATTTATGCCATGCCATAGAAGAATATTCTAAATGTCGAGACATTGCCGCTGATGCACAAAACCATAACTAGCTATAGAAAATTTCAAAAAATTATAAATTCATGGGCGAACACTATATAAATATATCACCGTTCAAAGTGTAATAAATCTATATGCAATTTTTTATTTTACATTTTAGCATATTACTCATAAAGCTATGTAGAATCATTAAAATAGCTTTTAGATGACTAAACTAAACTATATATTGTCAACCCACAAATTCTATTTTAAATATTATTACATTTTAATATCACTTAATATTATTGTTATGTATTTGCTGATGGTGCCTCATTCCTCATATAAATACAAAAGAAATCTTATAGCCAATTTTTATTAACGGCTATACTAAATAATATTAACCGCATCATTAAAATGTGATGTACACAAATCATCTAAATTGGCAGCTATTAAATATATTATAATCTTTAAACAAGACACCACCAACACCTTGCTTTAAAATGAATTTGTAAAATAATTTATTTTGGTGGTTTTGCACAGTCAACACAATAATATTCTTCTCGCCCACGTTGTGGTCAAGGTTAATTTTTATACTGAGTACTGAAATTGTATTTTAATACGCTACTAATTACAAATTAAGAAATTTTGTATCTATCTGTATTCTAATAATTATCTGAAGAGCCATGTAACAGATGAAGAGTTAAACCATAACTTTACATAATTCTGTCACAGAAAACGAGCAGACTACCAGTTGGAAGTTGAAATCGTTCGCAAGAAAGCTTCACTGTAAAGTATAAGTGTAGCAAGCGACCCCGACTGCAGTTAACCACACCTGTAAATCAAGCTACAATGAATCTTTCTTACAAAAAATTTTCATCCCTGCTTTTTGAATTATGTATTATGCCAGATTTCACAGTGAGATCGTAAGCCTTTGCCAGACCTTAAAACTTCTGTTTAAGTAATTTTCTGTTTTCTCAGTGCAAGCTTCTAATTGATAAGCTTTCCTTAAAGTGAAGTTTATTTTAAATCGCAGATATGTAAAGCTTAAGCTTAATATTTGATTTTTTTTAAGCTTCACTTTTAACACTTCTTATTATTAGATTATACTCCGAAATAGAAAAATGAGGAAATAAATTATAAGAAAAAAAGCTAAAATTACTGCTACGCTTCTTTTCCTCCATTAAAAATAAAATATACACCCGCACTAATTCACAAATTCAAATGTCACATTAATTGTCATAGTTAATGGTCATTCACAATTACATTATTTTCAATTATCATTCACAATAATTCGCATTTTTTGGTTTAGATTAGGAAAAATCACAAAATTATTGATTGAGAAACTACCCATAAGTGAGTTTTGCTTAAGTTTCAGGCTTAACGCTTAAGCAAAACTATACAATTAGTTTAGTTTTACCTATCACTGTCAAATTGTTCAGTACTATTTCAATATGTCTTAATATTTTATGTCTCATTAAAATGTGTAACAATTTGAATTCGTATTGTCAGTTTATTGGCAAATACTAAATTATAAAATCATTCAATCTTCAGACAATTTGTTGGCATTATAGTTACTTAATTTGACCAACAAATTAAGTATTTTAAAAGTTCCCGAATAACTCTACTATTGTATAGGTGAGCAAAATATAAATATTTACAAATAACCAAGAAAAAAATATTATAAATAAAATTTTCTAAATGCCATCTACAAAAATGAAAAGTTTAAAAGTAGCAAAACAAAACTTTTAAATATAATAAAAAAAAAATTGTTGATTGGGAAATTCCCACACATAATTTCAAAAAAAAAAAAAAATATCAAAAAGCAGAAGATACAACATAAACAAACAAAGAAACAGAGAAACAATAAAAACAAAAGAAAATTACAAATTCGGAAGCATAAATTTGCACTAAATAAAAATGTTAATAAAAAAAAAATCGATTTGCATTAAAAACCATTTTAAAAGATTGTTTTTTTTTTTTTGTAAAAAAAATATATTCACATCGTAAAAATTATCTCATAAAAAAATTACAAATAAGGAAGTTTAAAAGATATTAAAATTGGTTAAAATTTATTGATTTTTTGTACAGATTTTTATGTTGCGTTTAGCATATATTGGCGTGGCACCACCAAAATTAATTTTGGTATTTAGTAATAACACAAAATAAAAATTATGCTAACTTAGGGGTAGTTCTAAACTCAGAGTATGTTAAAAAAAAACGTTTGGTAATAAAATGTTAATTACTGAAATGTATACAAAATTCCAAACCTCTTAATACATCAGAAATGTATTTAATTAGGTATTGGGACCCCAATAGTACAAAAATTTTAATTGGGAAGCTAAACAAAAATGTAAACTAACGAAACAAAAAATATGTATGCCAAATTTTATGCAATAAACTATGACATATTTTTAGATCAGACCCGTTTTGCGGTAACCGTTTTGGAATGAACAAGATTACAAGACCCACTGGAACTGGATCAGAATTGACGATCAGGTCTCTCAAACTAGAAAATACAATCAAACTCAACAAAATGGATATTAGGATCCTATAAATTTTAATGTAAAGACATAGTTCTGTAAACTACCACCTTAATTAAATGGGTGTAGCTGAGCTGACACAGAAACTTGCTTGAATATATTCTCAGACACGGCGAGGCAATCGCATCGGGAAGATAACATATTCTATGTCATGTCTAATGGTTTTCTCACCTTCGACGAACTGGTCGATATGGTCCCCTTCAAAAGCTTATATTACGTTCTGGTTGGAAACGCACGATAGATAGAAAAGGTCGATGACCTTTCTTGAATTCGCCATTTATGAAAAAATATAATAAGATATTGCTGGGTACAGCCACGAATATTTAGTTTTTAATTTTTTTTTTTGTATTTTTTGGAATATTTAACCGAAAAGAAAATTTGATTTGAGCATTTTTTTCAATGTATGTTTCCATCACAATAATTCATTTTAATTCCATAAGTGTTTGTGAAAACGTAAGTTATTTTATAGTATTCAACATTCATATTTTCATGTTTTAACATATTGTCAAAAATATAAAAATTGAAATTTTATTTTGATCCCTATTTTGGAAGTCTTCATAAAGTTCTCAAAATCATAAACCATTATTTTTTGTTGCAGGCTCTTCTACAGTTCTATATAAGATAATGAAAGTTTTAAAACTTTTAATATTTGTTTTAAATGATCAGGGAATTACGTCATTGTACTTATGAAATTTTGATAGGTGCTAATCCCTCAGTACATAAGAACTGTATATTTTGTTCGATGCTTCGTTTAATATTAAAGATAGCCCTGAAAAATTTGGTTACAATTTAAAAGCTAATTTTTTTGAATACTCAAAGGAAAAGCAAATTTCGACATGAAGCTAAACAATACTAGTAAGAATTAAGATCGATTCAAAAAATCCTTTATACAAAATTCTAAGATCTGAGACTTCCGACAAAAATTTTAGGACTATACACATTAGGTCTTATTTGCCTTTTAATTATATTACTAGTTTGGATTTACTTCTCAATATTTTTGTTTTAGAAGAGAAACATTATGTCTAATAATAGGGTCAACAGCAGAAGTACAAGAGAAGAAGAAAGATTCGTTATTTTAGTAACCTCTAAATATTACAATTTTCACAGAATATTAAAGTTGTAAAAATGATCACGCAATAAACTTAAACTTCATACAAACACGAAATACTTATTTGCCTAGTATTTATTTAAAAATACAAAGTATAATTTTTATTTTAGCCTTCAATTATCATAATAGTATTCAAAAATAAAATATGTTTTTAGACCTTTTTCATTAAGCTGTTATTTTGTTACAACAAATTACAGTGCTAATGACCTATTAAGTGATGGTGTCATTATCATTATTTAATTTCATAGTTATGTCAGATATAAAATTAAATATAACACACAAAAAAATATTTTTATATTAATATCACGTTCGGTATTAATATATCGCCAATAGAATACTGTAATGAACAACGTCCTTTTTTATTTGAAAATTTGGCATTAATGTCCAGTTTCACAATTCCATCTTCAGCCTCCGTCCGAACAAGCAAAATTATATTGCACCCTGTAAAGTTTCAAGAGGCCTTACAGTTTTTAGATTGCTTATTAATATCGATGCTTCATATTTAAAATTGGAAATTTCACAAGTGAACTTGTACATATTTAAAACTCTGCTGTACTTAATGACGAGATCGACAGGCCCTTTTCAAATGAGAACATGGGCATCAATTTAGTAACAAGTTATTTATCTATTACTCACTTAGCAAGGACAAGTTATATTGAATTCACTATTTTCTAATTATATTGATTTATCAATTCACAGTTCCATTTCAGAGCCCCTCCGATTCACTAAATCTCAGGGACATGTGCATATTCACCTGTTGCATCTGCATAGTTTCAGGACTGGTTATTTAGAACAGTTTTCTGAAGTCTAAAAGTCCTAAACTATGTCATCCATTACATTACAATATTCTAGCGATGATTGTATTTTTCGTATTTCTTTTCAAAATTATATAAATTTAAGATAATATTTTAGTTTACTAGGTTTTTCTTTTGTAAATGATATCTGAGCATAATAATTTACCCAGTGTTGTAATTAACTGCATTAGATAGTTTATTAATATCACAGATAAACAAATACTTTAAAATTAGATCCGGAAGTCTGTTCGTTGAATGTTAATTAAATTACAGACTGTAATTTTATTAACATTCAGTTTTAATGTCTCTAATATGTTCAACTAACTATAATAATTATTGTTTTAAGAAAAACCGATTGTACCTACATTCCAAATACCAAATCAAATTATTGGATATTAATAAGTGTAACCTTAGTCAAGTTAGTGATGGTAAATCATACAACTGAATAATTTCCATTATAAAATATGTAAATTTAAGTTAATTTGCATCCATGTACAATTAATCTACCACCTATAAAAATAAATTTGTTTAGGCTATTTCATTTTAAAATTTATTTTATTTTGATAAATTATTTAATTTTCAACTAAATGCCTTCATAAATTTACCCACTAAATTGTTACAATATTTTGACACCATTTTTTTTTATGGTAAAGAAAATTAATTTTTATAAAAAATATTTCCGGTTACAATTACCATTAATCCGCTAAATAACAATAGTAAAACTAAATTGAGTATTATACCGCCGCCAACACTTTGTTTTTTGATTAATTTACACTCATATATTTGAACCCAGGCATAGTAGAAATCAGCTTCGATAGTATATTTTTGAAATCATAAAGATTAATAATAGGTCTTGACTTGATCTTTTGAAGGAATTTATTCAAATTATTATATAAATTATTATTATTAGAAGTGAAATTATACTACAGAAAATGATTGGAAATTTAATGATTCGCACTTTCAAAATATAATAATTGAACATTTATCAACATCATAAAATATGAAAATTTATTTAGTTCATATTAAATGACAGTAAATGTATGCATATGAAATTAATGGACTGTTTTTAAAAATATTATTTTAAATTTAACTACAAGCATGATAAAGTAAACTACAAGCAAGATAAATGGCATTTTTGCCATTAATACTTCATTTACCAGCTAAATTGAGTAATCGTTCTTTTTGTTTAATTCATTGACTACATCTGGAATAGAATTGTAGAACTAGATATACTGTCACGTCATCTGATGAGAATTGTCAAATTAGACAAACTATATTCAAAAGAGAGATGTACATTAGCTATTGCTCGGCAAAAAGCAAAAAAATAAACCACCAAAATGTTTTTACAACTAAAATATAAGTAGACTCGGTTAGCGGCTTAGGTTAGACTACACTTTTAAGGATAACTAACTCTGAGTAAGTATTGAGAAAACGTAAGTTTGTAATTGCAGAAAATTTGAAGTTTTCTACTGTAGCAATTCGGGACTTCTATCAGAGTTTGATAATACGGTTAACGGTTCTCCTGGAATGAGACCTCTGCCTGCGCCTACCGCAATGGCTATAGCATAAAAGATATTGAAGATTTCAAATTGCCTTGGATCGTTGCAGTTTCCAGTTTCTGTATTGATCACTTACGAAAGCACCCGCATAATTGCTCATTATGCAGTACCCGGTGAATATGCATACTACTGTATTGCATTGTTAGCGTTGTAGGCTGATTAATGCTTTCGTTTTTCACTCGTTGTCGTTACCACACGTACCGGCGCCATAAGTAAATCAAAATTTCAAGTTTCCGGAAATGAAATTGACATTTCATGTAATGAAAATTTAATTTTTCGTGAACTTAACTTATAGAAAAAGTTTTGGTTGGGCATATTTTTTGTCGAATTTGTACGGAATAAATATTAACGCCACTTTCAGTCACCACTTATTCTATCCTCCTAACTTACGCAAAAATTATTAGATTATTTTTCATCAATTTTATAAAAGTGCGATGGGAAAATTAGTTTTTTTGTCAGAATTTAATTAATTCAGATATTGCGTGTTTATAATAGGTCACTTCTAAATTTATTATGTTATTATTTTTTAATTAACTCCATTTCCTATTTAACACTTTCACTTTTAGTTTATTTAGTTGCTGTGTTTCTGAGAGTTATATAATTATATACATCATTTTTTTTTCTAAAAAATTTCCATACAATTGATCTAAAAAAAATTTAATGTTTTAATTTAAAATATTTTCATTATTTATATTCATAAAAATCATTCAGAAACAATAATTAATTAATTATAAGATTTTATTTTCTAAGAAATCATAAAATTATTAATATAAAATTTAATTTATTTGCAAATCCGTATGGCATCAAATGTCGAATGTCGATGCAGTTCAATAAATTTATAAATCTTATTATACCGACGAACAAGGATATTAAAATAAATTAAAATTTTATTTTGTAACAAATTAAACTTGTCAATATTTTGTTACTTCAAATTCAAATATATCACAAGTTTTGTAAATATTTTATTGATTTTTTTTTTTGTAAAGAAATTTCGAGATATTTGAACTGTTGAACAGAAAAATCAATGACCCTAAGTGCAACAACTGTCATATAAAAATGTCAATATAAATTGTAAAATTATTCACATAAAAATGCAACTATAAAAATGGAAAATTTTAAATAATATATAAAAAAGAGAAAAAGTTAATAAATTTAAAATATAAAAAATAAAAGAAAGTGAAATAATTTAAAAGGAAACCTTACCTATTTAAACGGGGTAGGAAGGGCCAAGGGCAAGCATATTTGGTTAAAATAGTTAATAAGTAGAACGTTTTGAAAGAATTGAAATACATACTGTAATTACTTTACTTTGATAATTACACTATGTTCTATCTTCTATGTGACAAATTGGCTGCTTTATGGTATTATTTTTTGAGTGAACTGCACGAAGCATCATAAATTCTTATGTTAGGTTAAGAATCTTTATTAGCGGGATATAGAAAACTATATGGATGGTGTATAATGGGCCTAGTAAGTAATCTGATTCCATTGATTAAACTTTATTCTTTGGATAATATTCCAAAAAAAATTAAATTGTTGCTAATTCCTTTTGAAGGGTGTATCTGAATGAAATTAAGATAGATAGGATTATTAAAATAATTGAGAAAACGAAAAATTTAACTGATATGGCCACAAAATTGGCTTCTATATCAAATTAGTAAGGCCTTATGAAAAAAACAGATGCGGTTTGTTTGTATCATTAAAATAAGATAATTTGCATTTAATGAAAGGTATTCTGGGCTGGCCAGTTACTATATTTGGAAAAATAGCCATAATATTTGATTGGAAAACATAACACACTTGATATGCAAATGTTTCAATCTTACTATACTAGAAGAAGAGTTAGGATATTAGTTAACCAATCCAGTTTGACAGATCACCGAATAACGCAAATCCTTAGATTTGTTTAGGAAACTGGATTAAATAATTAACATAGTTATAAGCTCATGTTGTTCAAATTAAAGGGATACCTTTAATATCAAATTGTGCACTACAGTGTTTGGTTAGACTTGTCCGCAGCAGTGGTTAATCATCATATTTTCAAATTAATTATCTTATTTTGATACATTGAAATTATGATTTTATCAGTTTTTATAAATTCTTTGTATTGCAGTCTGTAATATAAATCATTTATTTTTATTATTATGTATTTATTAAATACTTCTTGTTAAATTAATAACAAAATACATAATTATTAATGTTGCAAATCTTTAATCCTCAACAATTTCTTTTGTAATTGATTATTTAATATTGTATAATAAACGAACCGTATAAATATGTAGTGACTTAATTGAAAAAGTATTTAAAATGAAGAAGCAAAAAAAAATTGCATATTTTTGAAATTTCTTACCATAAATTCTAAGTTTTATATTCAATTATTGTAAAATATCACGTACAAGAAACTCGTCATGATTTCCATCTGATGTAGACATTTTTGTTTTTAACTCAAGTAAAAGTGCATTTTTTAAACCAATGCAAATATATACATTCTTATTTAGTATGTTCATCTAAAACTAAAGAGATCACTAACCCTTTAATGACAGCAATTATGATGTATATAAGCATCATTAAGTATAAGTGTTATTAGGTTTATATGTTGTTATGGTTTGTTTTGCTGTCATCCATTAATAAATAACTCTCTAATACCTACAGACTTAAGGCATAATTTTCATTTTGTATTAAATCATTAAATTAGTTAATATTTTAGTATTTTAAAACTTATCTATATCTTCAAAATAATTTATATATTTTTGTTAAATATATTTTTTTTATATTTCGATAATGCTTAATTACATATATATCACCCCCCAGAAGAGAAATTTTCATATGATTGACTTTATTGAAACTTGTTTTTAAATATATTGTAATTAAATTAATGAATTTTAACTATAAATAATTTTGTAAATTAATTTTCCATCTATAAAATGATAGTCTGGAAAAAATTAATATATTTTTAATTTATCGTTAATTTGTTGAATAATAACTAAAATTTTATGTTTTACAATTTCAATATAAAATTTTTTAAATAAATTTTATCTAGCAAATTTATTTAACATAATATCAAAAAGAAATTTTTTTATTTGGTATTATTTATATGAAAATTGAAATTTAAGTTGGTAGTTTAAGAAAATTTACTAAATAAATAAAATATAATATAAATAAATAATCGTTGTTTTCATTATGTACTTAATGGATAATTACATAGTTTGCCGGTACTACATTCTTCAATGTCAAGTCATGCTGGTTAGGTTAGGTTATATTTAGAGTAAGAAGGGGGATGCAGACAGTCCTAATCACTGCAGTTGTTTGGCTTATTATGATATGCCTTCTAATTATTGGTCATTGATTAAACCCGTACTATATACAGCTCCTTTAGAAACAGCTTCCACTGTTTTAGAGACGTCTCAGAGTCACATAGTATGTGTTCCGCCGTTTCGGTATCATGTTGACAGAATCTACAGACTTGGGCTGCTTACCTTCCGATTGTGCAGTAATGGTAAGCAATCGAATTGGGAAAGTCACTTGATTATAAATGTTATTCGCTGTACCTTGTTTTTCCATTGGATTAGTATTTATTAGGAAATATTAAGAAATGAACCTTAACCTCTAAATGTAGTTCAAAAGTATTTAGCTCTACTAAATCCATAATTTTCTTTGGAATTTTCTTACTTGATGTGCTGAGAATTATTAAGACTAGTTTTTAAGGCATTGGTGTTAACTTTAAGGTTAAATTTTTGGAATGTAGATATTTTACGATTAGTAACAGATAATTTTAGAAAATATAAATTTCAGTCCTACACATCGACCGATCAGTACCAAATTTCAAATTTATTATTAGAAAATTTTAATTTACATATTAAAAACTATTTCATTTATTAAAAATTATAAGATTTTTTCCAATTATAAGAATTGGAGTAATAAAATATGAATTACTTCTGGCAAAACCTGATGAAAATAGATCAGCACTAAGAATTATATGAAATGTTAATAGAAATATCAAATCTTAAAATTTCCTATAATTATAGATATGAAAAACAAACAGAAATATTGAAAGATGTAAATGAACAACGTAGAAATGGTATACCAAGTGGTTCATTTCATACTACAAGACTCTAAAATAATCTGATATAATGAAGCATAACACTGGCAATAGATAAATCTATGCTAAAACATTTTATTTATTTATTTTTTTTGTAATTAATCTACTGCAATTACTAAAAAAGCTAAATAATATAAAATTTAGTTAAATTTGTATTCTGCATAGTATAATTTTCAGCATTTACTATCATATAGCACTTATGCTTTATATAATAATGATATAATCAATAGGTATTGGTATAGCAATCACCAAAATAATAATTGTGCAGAGTAATAACTATTGTGTGCCAAGTGAAATTCCATTTGAAAATTACACATAAGAAATTTGTTACTATGGAATTTGAAATCTAGTCTAAAGATCAGTGCAAGAAAAATAAATGTATATAATTTAAAAGCGGCTTTCAACAAAATGGAGTTAATAATCTTTAAACTAAACAAAGATATGTAATTATTTTTAGTATTCTACAAACGATATACAGAAAGTGAAAATAATTTCTTAAATTTTTGACTTGCATTAAAATGTTAATTTCTTTTTAATTCTTCCGTATTCCTCGCACGTCCTCGTATTTTTTAGGCATACATACTGTGCGCGATATTATGACACTGTCAAATATCACATAATAATATTCATTTAAATAACAAAAGTGAACTGACTCAAGAAAGTTTACCTGAATCTTATTGTTTTGATTAATATTTATGCTGAAGCATACATTTTTATAAATAAATTACTTTTATCGGTTTTACCTTCCGCGTTTTTTAATTACATGTAAAAGAAAATAGTATAATTTATCCACTAATTATGACACTTCCAAAGGATTTTGTACTAAGAAAAAAGTTATTAAAATTATTAGTTTATTCGAGCAAAAATATTTTTTTGATAGCATATTGAGTGTTGAACTGATTGGTGATAGTATAAAAAATATGGTTCTAAACGCTGATGAAATTCTGTTTAACGCTACATTGTTATGTCAAAACAAAATCTGGAGATAATGTTGCTGATCACGACATTGAACGTTGCTGATCATGTTTTTAAGAAATTTTGGAAAAAAATAGGTTTTTTTGATTTCGAACTACTTACTCAGCCGCAAATCTTTGTTGAGAAGATTGTATAAGTTAAAAATATGTCCATCAAATGAAAAGTTATTTATAAAATAATTTTACACTTAATTCCTATTAAATTTGTTGATATAATCATCAAAAGACTTCCAAAAAAAAAAACAGAAACAGAATTAAAAATAGAAACATTAAAGTTTGAACACATTTCTAGTGTTCATTAGAAGTCGAATTATGATCAAAATAGTTCAACAGTTTTAAACCGACATTTTTGTGGTTTTGCCTTCAAAATTTTCTTGCAAATATAATGAATTTATTTCGTAGCATAAAATGTTTTATTCAATTACTATATGAAAATTAACATAAAATTATTTATTATTATTACTAAATTTTCTATTGTTTGGTACTTAGTTATTTGCTCAAGACTCTTGAGCCGGCTTTGAGATACTTTTTAATTGAAAATGGTTTTAGTAGCATCGCTCTTTTATTAGAATATTATTGAAACTATATTAATTAATCAATATTTACATGGTCCTGTGAATAGAATCTAGAATGGTAATGTAAAAACTAACTGAGCTCAAACCGAAACTTTAAATATTTCAGTGAATTCATGGTTTAGTTTTATTTAACTTGCAATTTGGATGTAATACAGTATAGATTAGAAGCATAAATAAATACTTTTCACTATTATATTATAAAATAAAATGCTTTTACGTGTGCAAAAGCCATCTCTACACCAACACCATATCATAAAAAATCTGAAAATATTGAATTCCACAAATATTTTTACAGAGTTCAACCAAAAATAATAGAATTATTATTCTACCGTCTTTGGTTCAAACATACAAAACCTTGCCACATATGATAAATATTTATATACTTTGTATCAAAAACTTAAGATTCTAATTTACGATGCCTCTGCTGACTGAAATTAATAACGATCGTATATGTAAAGTTGGTCAAAGGTACAAAGTTATTATAGAAATGACAAAAAATTTGAAATTAAAGTGGGTGGAAAGTAATAAATTTTATGTTATTTTGATCATTATGAATATACAGATCATAAATAATCATAAAGTTTATCTTAAAGATTAAGAAAAATATACAAGAAAAGATTTTGTTAAAATTATAATAATTTGATGAAATTTAAATTTGATTGATGTACAACTAAGTCGTCTCGTTTTTTATATTTATATATATAGTTAAAATTATAAATGTTGCACATTTTGTGTCAAATACATAATGTATCTGATGTAGAGTACAAATTGAGGTCATGATCTCTTTTAGATTTATTATTCTAGTTTTTATTTAATTGTTATGGTTTGTGGTTTATAGAAAAAAAAAGCGAAAATAAACTTTTAATATATAAATTATTTTATTTATTTAAATGAAATTCTATAAACAATACTTAATAATATCAGATTACTTTTTGTGACACTATCAAGTCAAATGTTTTGAAGTAAATATTGTTATGTTCTAAAAAATATAAGAAATAAAAAAAAGTATATTTTCAATGATTTATTTAATCATTTTTGATACAAATTTCAAACTTTTAATACCAAATTTGTTGTTAAAATCAAATTTGCAAGAATTTTATCAATATCTTGGAATTAGATTTTAATTGAATACTATTGAAAATGCACAATTATATTATCCTTGTTCACTCCCCTTTGAAACATAAGGACTCAATCATTATTTTATTGTAATTTGAATCTACTACTTTTATATGAATTCCGAACCATAAGTGTATTTATAGTGAAGAAACTTTTCAGTTCAACAAGTTAATGGCTTTTAATAGTGAAACATTTGTTGTCAGCAAATGGTTACACCGTGAGCATTCGTCCAGTCCTTTAATCACAATTATATATTGCAAAATTTATTACTAAAACCAAGTCAACTTATAGAACGACATCAATGCTTCGGTCGAGAGTTGAATCCGGGACCTAATGAATCACTGCATAGCACACTACATCTACGATCTTAAATGCACAGTTGATCGAATTTAGATTTACGAGATAAATTGTATCCACAAATTGGCAAATTGTGAATTCGATCTATAGTGAATTATCAATTATTTATATTTTACTATCGGTCAATTAGCTGAGACATCTCAGCTGAGACAAACAATTGAAACTCACAGCAATATCATCAGATATAAACAAAATGTGCATCTTGAGAAATGCTATGTAAAACAACATATTTGAATGCTCAGATAAAAAAACAAGTTGGAAATTATAATTTCGTATTTCATTACAAATGAAATAGGAATTTTTTATTTAAAATAACTTTCGTTTCTTTGACTATAATTTTACAATAAATGTAATAATGAACAATAATTGAAGGGCAAAAAGGTTATTATTTTCAGTGAAGATATTCGAATTTATACTTGTAATAATCGTCAACATATTCACATGACTTTGATCATTAACTGTGTGGACTTTTAATATGAAAATATTAAATTGCCTTTAATAAATACATAATAAAAAGTGTCAACCGAAAAAAAAAAATTAATTCAAGGGTTAATATTTCTTATAAATTACAACATTCTTTCAAGACCAAACTCTTAATTAATGCAATTATTATATTTTCTTACCCGAGTAATCTGAATTTTTACAGACTAAAATAATATTTAAAACTTCATTTAAATAGAATATATTAATCAAAAGTGATTATAATCATTAATAATTTAACTATTTTGGTTGGTTCTTGGTTTACAGAGGAATTGGTCAGCGATCGTTTTAACACACTTTGACCAAAAAGTAAATTTTATATCCCAGTCGATGGGTATAAACAATATCATTTTCGATGGCTTGAAATTAAAAGCCAGTGCGGTTATCCATAAAGTAAAGTAAGGTATTTCAATTACTGACTGGCTGAATCTCATTTATAAGGGAAGTGTTTCAACGATTCGTCCTGCTCTACATCCGATTACAATTCCCTTGAATAACCTTTAAGTTGATATTTATTTTATTAGTATTCAGGTAACAATATATTCTAGAAAAGTTATGTGTGAGTTTTTTAAGCTAAGAATTTACTTTTATTCGCCACTTGTTCCTTTAAACCTTTAAAGCTTCTTTCTCAGTATCTAATACGTATTTAATAAATCGTTTTTATGCTTATCAGTTTTTTCGTTTTCTTCAAACAAACTGCGTTAGTAGGTGACTATCTGACTAAAGTGGAGTTTAGTTTAACCCTTTCGCAGCTATAACTATTGTTTCAGCTATAGCTGAATCACGTGAAAAAGTATCCAGCTTTAAAATGAAAATCTTTACTATAGTTTTGAGTTGGTAGTAAAACTTGCCAAATGCTTTTAATTTCTAAACTATATTTTAATTTTAATTAATATTTTTGAGTGCCAATAACCTCAGCTTATAAATGATGATTAAAACCATTTATTACCGGATGTCACATAAAACCTAAATTCATATTTTTAATCTATAACAAAAATCCAATATATGTTAAAAAAATATATAATCTTAATTTGATAAATTCTCTCACTTTAACATTTATTGGCGCCAATTATTTTTAAAAAAACAAAAAGTAAAATTAAATATTTTCAATTAACAAAAACAAAAAAAAAAATACCACATCATAAATAACATTTCTTTAACATCCGTGATTATGTTGTTTAAATCAAAATTATACCATTTAACCTATAGCATTTACCGAGTATGTCAGATTATGTCAATTAAAGTCTACTATAAAAAATTATGAATTATTCAAGAAAGTCTTTTATTACATATTGAAGTATGTACGTACCTAATATTAAAATCTATTGAAATATGAATGATATGATAAGTAAACCTTTTTTGACATTTGGCGTTAGTATTATAGCAATAATATTTTGAAATTATTATTGTGCGTAAATTTTTAATGTTAAAAAGAAAGTTTATTTCTAATTTCATATTCAAATGTTTAATAACACAATTATTGTCAATTTCTAAAATTATTTTAATTTCATTATTTTATTACCCGAATTTTCTAAAATCAGTTTTTTTTTATCTTTTACTTGGATAAATTATGAACGGATTAGCGATTAGGTTTTAGTTTTAATGTAATCGATTGATTTTTGATGCAAGTTGCAATTTGATTATCCTCAGTTTTAAATATTTAGTATATTTAAATGCACAGTATAATTAAATTGAAATATTAATCAACAATTTGAAGGAACGGTCAAGTGAAACATACAGCGGGATAAATACAATTACGAATCCTCGACGAAAAATAATGACACTTTTTAAAAAACAGGATTTTTTTTTCTAATTTAATTTTTAATATCAATTACTTAAATTATATTAGATCAAATTATATTGATGAATTTAAATTCAGAATTGATTCCGATCCTTTTGATCCTATTTCAGAGCTATATATAGTATAATATATTTGGTAAGCTTAGAACGTAGCTCGAGTGAAACTACATATTTGTTATAAATTTAAATTCGTTTATAATTTTGCTCAGGTATAGGACGCAGCTTGCGTCAAAAAAGTCATTAAAATAATTTAGTTTTCTTCTAATCAACAGATGGCGCTTAAAATTTCCCAATTACTTTTTACATGAAATAATGGTTCTTAAAATAATTTCTTGATCAAAATTTGGTTTTTCTTTATTTTGGTATTTGTTTATTTCGATAGAAGTAAAATAATTGTCAGGTCAGTATAAAAAGTTAAATTATCATATAATTACAGTGTATACATTGAAAAAAAAACGTTTTTTAACATTTGAAATGTCAAAGTATTAAAATGTCAATGTCATTAACTTGCCTAATTTCTGTACAAAAGATATTTATCTACTAACATTATCACTGCTATTACACATGGCAATATAGAGAACTATGTAGCTCGAATTAAGATTAAATTTCACTCGAGCTACGTGGGTACTAAAAGCTTTAAATAAAAAAATCTTACGTCCTAAATTTATCAATCAAAAAAATTCATTTAAAGTTCTGACCAATAGATAGCGCATTAAATAATTACTGATTACATTAATCATACGATATACGATCAATTAGAATTAGAAACTTTATGATTCTTAGAATTTCAAGTATGTAAATATACACACTTACACCATTTTTAATATGACCTAAATTATGTATTTTTACCATCAAAGTTGTAATTACAGCAATTTATTTATTTAATTTGATTTTTGAAGTGCTAATAATATTGCAACATTGAAAAACTAATGGTTTTATTTGAACTAGAAATCAAATTTGTGTAATTTATTTTAATAAAATGCAAAAAGAATTGGTAATTTTATATTTATTTGAATATAATAATTTATATAGTAGTCAATTTTATAATTACACAAATGGAAATTACAATTTGCATATAAAATAAGTGAAGTTTCTTGAAAAAAAAAATTAATTATTTTAGTAGTTGTAAAACATATAA
Source organism: Rhamphomyia laevipes (assembly GCA_963920725.1). Lineage (NCBI taxonomy): Eukaryota > Metazoa > Arthropoda > Insecta > Diptera > Empididae > Rhamphomyia > Rhamphomyia laevipes. The sequence goes on from OY987257.1 coordinate 51,391,090, forward strand.
CATAATATTTATGTTAACACCCAAAATATGTAATTTTTTATTTCACAATCCAATTTGTAATGGTCCATTACTAAACAAAAAAAAATTAGTAATATATTTTATACATTATCTTAATATAAGTTAGATTATAAGTAAATAAATCTCTGTGGTTAAATTGTTACTCGTTCAGCTAATTATATTTTAAGCCAGCCTTAAAATCACGACCTTTCTGTAATTTTTTATGGGCACAAGAGTTCGATTAAAAATAAAAAAAACATGAACTCAATACTAAAACAAATATAAATAACTTTTACATAAGTAATCACCTAAAATGAATTTTTGAATTGTTTGTTGCACTTGCACTCTGGATATTTATGCAAAAAAATTTATGATTTCAACAAAAATTATAACTATAAAATTTATTATGTAGTAGGAAATATCTTGGGCTGTGGTTCTTCTATATATATAATTTTATGACTTATGCCCAATTTCACAGTAAGATCTTAAGCTAAACCTTAACTAAACCGATTATGTAACTCATACTTAAGACTTCAACTTAAGCTAACTTGGAAGTTTTATCTTTAAGTTTGCATTGAGAAATCAGAAAATAAGTTCCAACGATGTTTAGGGTCTCTGGCAATGACTGAAGCTCTCACTGTGAAATGTGGTATTACATAGAAAAAATTAGTTGTTCAATAAAATATCCTACAATATTCTTATTACTCTGGCACCATTTTCGTCGGCACTACATTAAAAAAAAATTAATTGAGTTCATCCACACCCTAAAAAATTATTATATATTAATGATATTGATTATATAAAAAATTAACTTTTGTATTTTAATCATTTATCAAAATTTTTACATAAATCTGAAATTACATAAAGAATTGAAATATTTAAAAAATATTAATTTTTAATTAAAATTGGAATTTAAATAAAATAATTTTGAATTTGTATATATTAAATTAGGATTATCATTTCTTTGGCAGACCCATATTGTTTTCATTCGTTAGGAATCTAGGAAGTATGGACGTGTTAAAAGAATTACAGAGCAATTGATAGTATATTTAACTAATTATAAATGAGTCAGCAGGAACGTCTCGAACTCGAACCTCCTCCTACAATACTTACAAAACAACCAACCAATCAAAATTAATTTAATTTTTCAAAATTTCATAATTAATTATAGTTGTGGAATAATTGTGAACTGTTGTAACTAGTGTAATAACTGGTAAAAAACGGAATGTCGAGTACGAAAATCGTTCTTTACGGTTTTGGGTCAAGGCATAAAAACGAGCAATCTTAGCACAGCAATAGTAGTTCTTTCCGATTTGAATGAAATTTGGCGCAATTGGTTAGTTTCGTGATTTATAGTTGATATTCGATACAATTTAAGGTCTGTAACTTCAGTGGGTCCTTAGTTCCTAGGCAAAATTTCGGATTATAATTATAAAAGATTTGGTGAAACAGATCTAAAATATAAAATTCCAGAAATAAATATATTCCTTAAATATTTTACAGTGCACTTTTTCTTCTGTTCTCTATTTTACAAGTCAGTCCACCGCGAATTAATTCAATTAAAAATTGTTTTGATCAAATTTATTAGTGGTTTTTGCAGATTGATGAACCACTTTTAGATTCTTTACAACTTTATGTGCGGTTTTAACATTTGCATCCAACTATCTTTAATAGATATTTCTTTGATAATAAATTGTTCTACCATGATTATAACATCGAAAATCATAGATTACCGGTTAACACGCACAATGTTATACGTACCGACGTCGAGGTATTATGTATGTCTCTATAATGCAATGATGCGTCTATTTAAACTGGATTTCTATTTAAATAACTAAAAAATAATACAGAATAATGAAATATTTCAGGAATTTAATGTATCAAATTTCAAATAATTTACTCGTCGTCATTTTTGTTTGGTATAACATAATTTATTTATTTTTCAAATCAGAGCGTAACTTGGTAATATAAAATAATTTTGTTGTAGTATTAAATTAATTCACCAAAAATATTCTATATTATTATATTAAAAATTATAAAGAAAATGTAATTAATCATAATAAAATTCCATTTGATCAACATTCCATAACGAACAAAATTAAATTTTTCATTGATAAAAAGTTGGAAGTTGTATAGAAAATTTATGGTGAGATGTCATAAAGTCATATAAACAAAATATATGTATGACACTTTAATACTTTTTAAAGTGTTATAATGCCATATTTTCAAAATTGGCTTCATGACATGTGGCACCAACATTTTATTTAGCTACTTTCTGAACCGAATTTGTTCATTCGGAATTACTACATAATTTATCTATATTTTTTAAGTAAAGCTTGGATTGAGTGAAATTTTTTGTGTTCGGCTAGAAGTTACATTATAAGTATACCATCATATACCATAACTTTTAAGTGATGAGGTTCATCAAAATGCTACTATTTGGATATAATTTGATAATAACAAGTTTCGATACCAGACAGAAATGTAAAATAAATGTATCGTAGATGATAAACTGATTCCGTCCAGCATTGAAGTTGATTTGGCGGCTAATTGTAATTAAAACACTGCGCATGTTTTTTTAACTACGCGCGGGTTTTAATATCAGTAAGGAGAAATAACTTGTTTACTGATAGATAATATTTGATACATGAGTGGTGCACATC